>JAADWU010000083.1:0-20837 GCA_023336255.1 Pythium graminicola
AACCCATCATAGCATCAAATTTTAACCTAGTCAAGTATATATTGACCAATAGAAGTGAGCGCAATTTGATTTGATGCTTCCCGCCACTTGGCTTGCGTGGATCGTAAGTGGTGAGAACTGGAAGAAGAAGAAGAGGTACTAAAGCGCTCATTTGCTGTCATGACGACGACATGTTTCGCATCGCCACGGTGATTTTAATGGACATGGAGACCGACAGGAGGCGCTGAATGACGCTCATCATGCAGTGGATGATAGTACGATAGGTATATGTCCTGGGTACGTTCAGCACAAGATCATGGTTTTCTACAATATCCGTCGGAAAAGCATGAAGAAGGAACAAGCACTGAAGGAGCGAAATGCAATGGTGATTTAGAGAGCCAAACGTACCCACAAGACCCGTCGACAAGCGAAATGGCGACGTTGTCGAGTCCATTGGTATGCTACCCAGTTATGCAATGAAGGAAAACGAGAGTGTTGGTACCAAGGTTTCCGCGAAGAGTCACGTTGACGCGACACTTGGAAAGGAAAATCGCCCTGGACGCTGATACGTCAACAACTCCAGTATGCAACGCGCTAGCGATGGAGAGGTATGTTCCTAGGCAACGTAGTGGACAGCTGCAATCTCACGATGGATCATTTGGTGTTGTAGACGCTCGACACGACGTGGCGACTCGCGCCGTCCACGAGCCCCTCGAAAGATGCGACAAAGGTACCGATCGGGATCGTCAACTTTGAGTCATCGGGTACACTCATGATGAATGGTGGTAGCTCGCCACTTAAACCATCGCCGACCAAGGGAGCACTGCTTCCAGCGACGCTGAGAGACAATGTAGCAATTCACTCCCCTGGATCGTACGTCCAACAATCAATGGGCTTCTCAGTCGGTGGAGGACACGTTGTTGGCGAAGTTGATCAAGCACTCAAGGAGGAAGGTGAAATTGAGCCAAAAGTGTTTGTACCGTATCAGCGAGTGGCCAATATACCGCCACGTGAAGTCGAAGTTGAGCGCAAAAAGCGATTGTACGAAGCTGTGAACGTTGGCGAATTGCTCCAGGAGCGACTCGAAGCGTTCCACAAGTCTGCAATGTACCAGAAGATTGTGCAGGACACAAGTCAATCCGCAATGAAGATTCTGGAAGCGCTTAGTTTGCACATATTCGATGACGAAAGCTACGAGATCCGCAGCCCCGAAGACTGGATTCGCATGGGTCGGAGGTCCGATAATTCTGTGGAAATCCCGTGCACGGCACTATACACTGTGCGGGGTCTGTCCAGTTTCTGGTGCGATGCGCATGTGATTGGATACAATGAGAATACCCAGCATTTCTCAGTGCGATTCCAACGAAACAGGAAGGCTGAAGTGGTTGACGATGCACACCGGTTGGATATCTGCTTCAAAGTAGAAGATCCCCATAATTTTGCCGACCGTTACATGACTGCACACATCAGACGTCTCCAAGCACAGAATTCTCTTCGAAAGAATCTCTTTGTCGACTGCATGCCCGTCGAAGAGCTACACAAACTTGGGAACGAGAGTCTCAACAAAATTGTTCGTCTGGCTACCGCAATTTTTAATGGCAAGGGTCAACGGATCCCCGATACCTCACGCATTTTGCATGAGATCCAGCTTGATTACCTCCGCACAATGTGCAGAATTGTACTCGAGTACCATCACAGGTTGAACCGAAATCCCGAGGTCTTCAGCAGCTTACTCTCACTTAATGAAGAGCAACCACCCACGTCATGCCCAAGAATTATGTGCTCAGGTGAAAAGCCACAAGCAACTCCAGTGGACTATGCTGATCAGTTCATTGGTTTCTCGTTCCAAACATTCTTGACCTCACCCGAAGCGTTGTCTTCCCTAATCAAGGTGAATGAGGAGTGCTATCGAGTACTTCAGCTGGAGTTGTTTGCTGTAAAGCTAGGACGAAGCATGAAACTGGAGGAGTTTCAGCAACGTCAACAAGCTTTGGAACGTGTTGTCTTGAAAGCAATCAACGAAGAGTGGCCAAATAAGATTGCAACTATCATTCGAACGTCGCTTGCGAACGTTGGCAAGGGATGGTATTATCTTCAGGAGTCACGCCAAGACACGTACGAATTTAGCAAGCTCCGATCTCTCCTGCGACGAGTCAACTTTGCCATGAAGGACACCTTGCGCTATCTAACAGACCATTCGCTTCATCAATTCCGAGACTACATCGAGCGTTCAGCAAAAGGGACTGTTCACGTCATCGACGCCAAAACTACCTTTGTGGCTCCACCTGATCTTGATCGGGCTGCTCTTGGCGAGATTCAATGGCAATATCTGTGCATTCAACGTCAGCTGATATCGCCGGTATCACTATTCACGCTGAACTTGAGTGTGTCTACAGACCTTTTCGTGATCAATGCTGAAGAGATTGAAGTAAATGCTGCTAAAATTGCTGCGTGGACACCGAAAGATCCTGACGACCCATCAGAGACGTGTCCACTGCATCCAATCGAGCCAAGAATGGGCCGCGTGTTCACGTTCAACACGAACATAGCGACTTTCAAGTCAACTATAATTGACATGTTCATGAAGATGCTGGAACATTTGAAGAATATCAAGCAAGTCGAGCAAGTGGTGATGAACAAATTGTTTTGGAGTAGCCACCCATGCATTTCGTGTGTGAGTGCCAGCGAGGATTGGGTTGTTCAACTGAAGCAACAACTCGAGGGATTCATGGAAAAGGCTAAGGTTCCGTTGCATGAATACCTGCTTCAGTACAAGCCGTATATATTGTTCATCAACTTGAACGAAGACGAATACCTTGTCCAGTATCAGCAACACAAACCACCAAACCTCGGAATGATTCAGGAAGCTATCAAGAAACATTACCAAGACGCAATCGCAGTTGAAGAACTCATTCCAGTGACGACTGTCGAGCTGGGAATGTATTCAGTCAATTGTAGCAGTATCCGCACGCTCATTGCCGACAAGCACCGGCGACTAGCAAAAAAGTTACTGGACTGGCAACTCAAGAATTGCACAAATCTTGCAAAAGAGTTGTTGGAGAAGTTTGAAAGCATCAACCGACAACTGCAAAAAGTCCCTCAAAACATCGAAGAGCTCACCGAGATGAATGCCTACCTGGAAGGAGTGGCACAACAGATGACACCTTTGCTCACCCAAAGTCATATGCTAGTCAAGTTCAGAAATGTGTTGGACTCTTTCCAGTACCACTACGACAGGGAAGATTTCATGACAATTTGGCATGTACGTTTGTGCCCAAACCAGATCAACGACCAGGTAAAGCGCATGACACACATCTTGCAGATGCAGAAGACCCAGTTCTCCAATGAAATGAAGGACCAGCAAGTCGAGTTCAACGAGTCACTTCGTGTTCTCCACAACGAAGTAGATGGATTTCGTCAGTACACCGATCTCGCACGTCTTGATCAGGTATACAAGTATGTCATCAACATCGAGCAGAAGATTGCCAAGGCGGATGAAGACGCAAGATTGTTCAACTCCCGTGAAGCGCTCTTTGGTCATGAGATTACTGACTATGAAGAGATCCAAAAGATTCGACGAGATTTCGAACCGTATTCGATGCTGTGGAAGACCGCCAACGGCTGGCTCAAAGAGCACAAGAAGTGGATGGAAGGCGCTTTTCTAGACATCAATGGAGAAGAAATCGAAACGTTTGTTGAGACCAATTGGGCGACTATCCAGAAGGCACTTAAACAGTTCGAGAAACTTGGAGTTAAGGGTTGCTCTGATATTGCTGGAATGATCAAGGATGAGATTGCTGCATTTCGTCCACACGTGCCGTTGATCCTCTCCTTGCGCAACCCTGGTATGCAAGACCGTCACTGGACACAGATGAATCATGAAATCCAGATGACTTTTCGACCAGATCGCGGAATGAAACTCAGTTATGTGCTGGAGCTCGGACTGGACAAGCATCTCGAAACAATCTCTCGTATTTGCGAGACAGCAGGGAAAGAATATCAGATTGAAAAGACACTCACCGCTATGGAAGACGCATGGAAGAGCGTCAATCTCACAATTGTCGACTATCGCGAGACTGAAACATATATCTTGAAGAGTGTTGATGAGATTCAAGCCATGCTCGATGAGCAAATCACAACAACACAAGCGATGCAGTTTTCTGCGTTCAAGAAACCGTTTGAGGAGCGAATCAACAGATGGGAGCACACACTTATTACCGTCTCGGAAGTCATCGACGAGTGGATCCAAGTGCAGCGAAGTTGGCTCTATTTGCAACCGATTTTCGATTCGCCCGATATCAACAAACAACTACCGACAGAAGGAAAGCGATTTGCAACAGTGGACAAGAACTGGCGCCAGACACTAGGTGCTGCGAAGCAAAAACCCATGGCGATCACATTCTGTAACAACGAAAAGCTGCTTGATCGATTTCAAGAGAGCAACAGATTTCTTGAACAAGTCCAAAAGGGTCTGAGTGACTTCTTGGAAACGAAACGGTCTGCGTTCAGCCGATTCTACTTCCTCTCAAACGAGGAGCTACTTTCCATTTTGTCGGAAAGCAAGGATGTAAAACTTGTCCAGCCTCATCTGAAGAAGTGTTTCGAAGGCGTGGTATCAGTTGAGTTCCAAGAAGATCTTACAATCACCTCTATGATCTCGGCTGAAGGCGAGAAAGTAGCCATGACAAAGCCTGTCAACCCTGTCAACAAGAACGTCGAACACTGGATGACAGAGGTCGAAGATATGATGCGAATATCAATTCGTGATGTCATGTTTCAATCCATTCAGGACTACACAAAGATCTCGCGGACAAAGTGGATCCAAAAATGGCCAGGGATGTGTGTGTTGAACGGCAGTCAATTTCACTGGACTCGAGAGATGGAAGAGCAAATGGCCGCTTCGGGAAGTGAAGGAGTCAAGCGGATGATGGAGCGTCAGTTGTCTCAATTGGCCGACATGGTTCAGATGGTTCGTGGTCCGCTTGATAAGTTGGCCCGTGTGAGTGTTGGGGCTCTGACCGTCATTGACGTGCACGCCCGCGACGTGACTGCTCGCCTCGTGCATAACAAAGTGAGCTCCAAAGAGGACTTCATGTGGTCCAGTCAGCTACGATACTATTGGGAAGACGACCTGTTTGCCGATATGGTCAGCGCAAGACGTCCGTATGGCTACGAGTACCTCGGCAACTCGTTTCGTCTCGTCATCACACCGCTGACTGACAAGTGCTACATGACACTGATGGCTGCATTGCAAATGATTCTAGGTGGCGCCCCAGCGGGTCCTGCCGGGACTGGAAAGACCGAGACCACCAAAGATCTCGCGAAAGCGCTTGCAAAGCAATGTGTCGTCTTCAATTGCTCTGATGGCCTCGACTATATTGCAATGGGTAAATTCTTTAAAGGCCTAGCAGCGTGTGGTGCTTGGGCATGCTTTGACGAATTCAACCGCATCAACATTGAGGTCCTCTCTGTGATTGGTCAGCAAGTCATTACTATTCAGTTGGCTATTCGTGCAGGGGAGAAGCGCATCGTGTTCGAAGGATCAGATATTGCAGTCAATCCACAATTTGGTGTGTTCATCACAATGAACCCTGGCTACGCCGGACGATCCGACCTCCCCGACTCACTGGCAGCCTTGTTCAGACCGGTTGCTATGATGGTCCCTGATTATGCGATGATTGGTGAGATTATGTTCTTTGCCTACGGTTACGAGAAAGCGAAAGAATGTGGTGCCAAGATGGTGACGACTTTCAAGTTGTGCTCTGAACAACTTTCGTCTCAATCGCATTACGACTACGGAATGCGAGCCGTCAAAACGGTCATCACGGCTGCTGGTAATTACAAACGGTCGGACCCAGACATGGATGAGGAAGTTCTTCTCCTAAGAGCGCTCCAAGATGTCAACCTTCCGAAATTTTTGGCGCATGATATTCCTCTGTTTAGCGGCATTATCAACGACTTGTTCCCAGGTAAGGCGAAACCGCAATTAAATCTTGGCGCGCTTATCCGGGTGATGAAACTCACGGTCGAGAAGCAAAAACTGCAAGCACATCCATTTTTCATGCTGAAGGTACAGCAGCTATACGAAACATTGTGCGTTCGTCACGGACTCATGGTCGTTGGCGCAACTGGCGGTGGGAAATCTTCCAACCTGAATGTTCTGTCAGAAGCGTTGACAGAACTGAAGCAACTCGGTGAGGAAGGTCAAGCCTACGAGCGCGTTCTACGCTATCAGCTGAATCCCAAATCTATCACAATGGGTCAATTATATGGAGAGTTTGACGCGAACACGCATGAGTGGCAGGATGGGATTCTCTCGACGCTCTATCGTGAAGCTGCGAGCGATACTACACCTGCACGCAAGTGGGTCATTTTTGACGGCCCGGTAGACGCCATCTGGATTGAGAACATGAATACCGTGCTCGACGACAACAAGAAACTGTGTTTGGCAAGTGGTGAAATCATTCAAATGTCCAACGAAATGACTATGATGTTTGAAGTCGAAGATCTCTCAGTAGCATCGCCAGCAACAGTTAGTCGTACGGGCATGGTGTACATGGAGCCATCGTCTCTAGGTTTTGATCCACTGATTCACAGCTGGATTGAAGGCCTTATCCATGATATTGGTGGGCCACAGATTGTCGGTCCTCAAAACGTCATGGATTTCAGTATGGCACTCCACCAACTCTTCGATATCTATCTCCGACCATGTCTGCAGTTTGTATCTTCATACGTGAGGGAGTGGCTTCCACAAATTCCGTCGAACCTTGCGCAAAGCCTGATGCGTCTCATGGATTGTTTCTTTGCCCCTCTGAAGCGCGATGAAAAGAAAGATGTGAAGCTTGAGCAGATGGCGTTTTTTCTTCGAAACGTTGAAAGTATTTTCTTGTTCGCACTTGTGTGGTCAATCGGTGCAACAGGCAATGATGCGGGACGCTCACGCTTTGATGCCTTTCTCCGCCAAGAGATGCAAGGAAACAATGCCAAAAAGCCTTTTCCAGCAAACGGTATGATCTATGATTACTCTTTCGAGTTGACAAAAGAAACTTGGCTTCCGTGGTTGGAGACCATCCCAAAGTTTGTCATTGATGGAGGTGCATCGTTTTCGGAACTGGTGGTACCAACGAGTGACTCGGTTCGCTCAACGTTCCTCATGAACCTCGCGCTCACTCAAGGTGTGCATATGCTAATCGTCGGACCGACGGGTACAGGCAAGACTGTGAACGTGAACCAATTCCTTGAAAAATCCGATCCAGACAAGTTCATTCCGTTGAAGATGTCGTTTTCGGCTCAAACGAGTGCAAATCAAACTCAAGATTTTATTGATTCCAAGATGGAGAAGAGGCGCAAAGGAGTATACGGACCGACTGCGGGCAAGCGCTTTATTATTTATGTTGACGATTTGAACATGCCCAAGCAGGAAGAGTACTTTGCCCAACCACCGATCGAAATTCTTCGCCAGTGGTTTGATCAAGGCGGTTGGTATGATCGAAAATTGCTCCAGTTTCGAACCATCATCGATGTTGTCTTTGTTTGCTCGATGGGCCCACCAGGTGGAGGACGCAATCCCATTACCCAACGTTTCGTTCGCCATTTCAATATTGTGGGATACACTGAAATGTCCGATGCGAGCAAAGCCATTGTTTTCGAAACCATCGTTAGTAATTTCTTCCAAAGGTTTGGTGATGAGATAAAGCCACCAGAGATCGCAACAAAGCTCGTCAAAGCGTCGATTCATATCTACAATACAGTGATAGCCGAGCTCCTACCGACGCCTGCCAAGTCGCACTACACTTTCAACTTGCGTGATCTCGCGAAAGTATTTCAAGGTGTTTTGATGGGTGACGCCAAGAAGATTGTCAGGCTGGAGCAAGCTTTGAGGTTGTGGGTTCATGAAAACATGCGTGTATTTGAAGATCGCTTTACCACCGCAACAGACCACAAGTGGTTTCAAGAGCTACTGAAATCACAAGTTGCCGAACACTTTGGCGAACGACTCGGCGCTAATCAGCCAACTGCGGCTTGGGAATGTGTGCATCCCAACAAGACTCTATTCTTTGGCGATTACATGGTTCCTGGTGCAGACCCGAAGATCTATGAAGAGATCGCTGACGTGGACAAACTGCAATCGCAAGTTGAAGAGTATCTCAACGACTATAATGCAGAAAGCAGCGCGCCGATGAACCTAGTCATGTTCATGAACGCCATTGAACACGTCTCCCGCATTGCTCGTGTTATCCGGCAACCCCAAGGGAATGCGCTTTTGCTCGGTGTTGGTGGAAGTGGTCGACAGTCACTCACGCGATTAGCCGCATACATGGCCGAGTATTCATGCTCACAGATCGAGATCACCAAAGGCTACGGGGTTGCTGAATGGCGTGATGACCTCAAGAAATTCCTCATGAAAGCTGGAATCGATGAGAAACCTGTTGTTTTCCTGTTCTCAGATGTTCAGATCGTGCACGAAGCGATGCTTGAAGACATCAACAGTGTGTTGAATAGTGGCGATGTGCCGAATTTGTATGCACCTGAAGATATCGACCAAATCAGTAACCACTGCCGACCGTATTGTGTCAAGAAGAGGATTCCACCGACAAAGTTGAATACCTTCGCACAATATTTATTGCTTGTACGGCAAAACCTTCACTTGGTTCTGTGCATGAGTCCGCTCGGTAATCTCTTCCGTGACCGAATTCGTATGTTTCCATCGTTGGTCAATTGTTGCACCATTGACTGGTTTAGTGAGTGGCCTGCCGAAGCGTTGCAGTCGGTCGCCGCAAGTGCACTCACCTCAAGCGAATTCCAGTTGAATGGTGCACCGGGAAGTGGTTCGAACATGGATTCTGCTGCTGTCGTGAGCATTTTTCAGACGATCCATCAGAATGTCGAGCAAGCCTCGGCACAGTTTTATGACAAGTTGCGACGATACAACTACGTCACACCGACAAGTTATCTAGAACTGCTTTACACGTTCAAATCCGTATTGCTTATCAAGCGCGACGAAGTTGAAAGCAAACGAAGCCGTTTGCAGAATGGCGTGAACAAGATTGTTGCAACCAAGGAACAAGTCGCTGGAATGCAGGAACAACTCGTTGCCTTGAAACCTCAGCTCGAAAAGACTCAAATCGAAGTTGACGAGATGATGAAGCAAATAACGCTGGACAAGAAGGATGCCGATGATACGAAAGCGATCGTTGAGAAAGAGGAGCAAGTCGCCAACAAGAAGGCTGCTGAAACAAAAGCAATCGCTGATGATGCGCAACGCGATCTCGATGAAGCCTTGCCGGCGTTGGATGCTGCGGTGCAGTGCTTGAACAAGCTAAAGAAGTCGGACATAGACGAGGTCAAGGCGCTCAAGAACCCACCACACGGTGTAAAACTGACGATGGAGGCCGCTTGCATCATTTTTGGTGTCAAACCAACCATGAAGAACGACCCTGATAAAGCAGGCCAAAAGGTCAAAGATTACTGGGAGAGTGCACAAAAAACAATTCTCGGCAATGCCAAGAAACTCATGGAAGATATGATCAAATTTGACAAGGACAACATTGGAGAAAAAATCATTCAAGAGCTGGATCGATACATTGAGATGGAAGACTTCACCCCGTCAGCTGTGCGTAAAGCAAGTGTAGCGTGTGAAGCTATTTGTATGTGGGTTCGCGCGATGCACACCTACCATAATATCGCCAAGATGGTAGAACCCAAGAAGATCGCATTGGCTGCTGCCCAGGCTGAGCTTGATGTCACCATGCGTGTGCTGGCTGATGCCAAGGGTCGTCTTCAAGCAGTTGTGGACCGTTTGGCTGAGTTGGAACGGAACTACAATAATGCCGTCAACAAGAAGGATCAACTCGTGCGTGATGTTCGGCAGTGTGAAATCCGGTTGGAGTCGGCGTTGAAGTTGATCGGTCTTTTGGGTGGTGAAGAGACACGATGGGCAGCCACAATTCGCCAGCTCAATCAAGACTATGTGAACTTGATTGGTGATGTTGTTATCTCAGCTGGTACAATCAGTTATCTTGGCACTTTTACAAGCGAATTCCGTGAAACTTGTGTCGATGAATGGTACGCCGCCTTGCACAAGCTATCGATCCCCCACTCGAAAGGATGCAATGTGATCACCACGTTGGCAGATCCAGTGAAAGTACGTCAATGGCAGATTGCAGGGTTGCCGTCTGACAATGTGTCTGTTCAAAATGGCATCATCATCGCACGAGCTCGACGCTGGCCATTGTTGATCGATCCTCAAGGGCAAGCGAATCGCTTCATCAAGAATCTCGGCAAAGACGCCTCTGAAAATGGAATTGATGTGATCAAACTGACGGACAAAGGATTCCTGAAGACACTTGAGAATGGTGTGAGGTTTGGCAAGTGGATCTTACTTGAGAATGTACTCGAGACATTGGACGCAACGCTCGAGCCTGTGCTATTACAGAGCAAATTCAAGCAAGGCGGTCAACTGATGATGAAGATTGGCGATTCGACAGTACCATATAATGGCTCATTCCGGTTTTTCATGACCACAAAGCTGCCGAACCCACATTACCCTCCCGAAACGTCAGTCAAGGTGACCTTGTTGAACTTTACCATCACACCAAAAGGCTTAGAAGACCAGGCACTAGGTGTCGTTGTCCAAGAGGAGATGCCCGAGCTAGCAGAAAAGAAGAACTCGCTTGTTGTCTCCAATGCGCGTATGAAAGCCGAATTGGTTGAGATTGAAAACAAGATTTTGTACATGCTAGCAAATTCGAAGGGAAATATTCTCGATGACACAGAACTGATCGATACGTTGGGCAAGGCCAAGATCACATCAGAGGATATCAACGAGAAAATGGCCGAGGCTGAAGTTACAGAACGCGCGATTGACGAGTCTCGTGAGCGGTATCGAGGTGTTGCCTTCCGCGCTTCATTGCTGTTCTTCTGCATCGCGGATCTCGCGTTGGTTGATCCGATGTACCAGTACTCGTTACCGTGGTTTGTATCGCTGTTCATCAAGAGTATTCGCACCGCGAAAGAGAGTGATCATTTAGAAGAGCGTCTCGCCAACCTGAATGACTCAGCGACCTACTCGTTGTATCGAAACATTTGTCGATCACTCTTTGAAGAGCACAAACTGTTGTTCTCGTTCTTGCTCACCATCAAGCTGCTGCAAGGAGCAAACAAAATCGATGCGTTAGAGTGGCGGTTCCTCATTTCCGGATCGACACCGAGTGCTGCAGAAGCTGTGAACCCAGATCCTACGTGGGTTGAAGATCGTACATGGCGAGAGATTTGTGCATTGACGACTCTACCAGCATTTGAGCATTTGCTTGCAAGCGTTCGGGGGAACGCCTCTTTATGGCGGCGGATATTTGACTCGGCGGATCCACATCTTGAGAGACTTCCGTCTGCAAATTTAGAGTCGTCGCTGAACTCTTTTCAGAAAATGTGTATTCTGCGATGCATTCGACCGGATCGGATGACCGAAGCTATTCAAAATTTCGTTGTGGAGCACATTGGTCGACGATACATTGAGCCACCGCCTTTTGACTTGGCCAGCTCGTTCGCAGATTCTACTGTGACTACCCCAATCATATTCGTTTTGTCTACGGGCTCGGATCCAGCCAAAGAACTTCTTTCTTTTGCCGAGATCATGAAGATGAATCGAAAGCTGAATTCAATCTCGCTTGGTCAAGGTCAAGGAGTCATTGCCGCCAAGATGATTGAAGATGCCATCACGAGCGGCAAGTGGGTGTTGTTGCAGAACTGTCACTTGGCGGTCAGTTGGATGACCCAGCTCGAGCGCATTTGTGACGAGATTAATCCAGACGCAACACACCGAGACTTTCGACTGTGGCTCACCAGTCGACCATCTGCATCATTCCCGACGTCTGTGCTTCAGAATGGCGTGAAGATGACAAAGGAACCACCCAAAGGAGTCCGTGCTAATCTCAAGAACTCGTACATTAAACTCACGAACGAGGCCCTGGAAGCGACATCAAAGCCCGACAACTTTCGCAAACTTCTCTTTGGTCTCAGTTTCTTCCATGCTGTCGTCATTGAGCGCAAGCGGTTTGGTCCCTTGGGCTGGAATATTCCGTATGCGTTCAACGATACCGACTATGACATTAGTCGCGCCCAATTGGAAATGTTCCTCGACTTTTACGACGAGGTACCGTTCAAGGTGCTGTGTGTGATGACGTCGGTCGTGAACTATGGTGGTCGAGTGACCGATGACAAGGACATGCGTACGATCGATGTAATCTTGGAAGGCTTTTTCAATACCAAAATCTTGCAAGATGAGTTCAAGTTTTCCCGGAGTGGAGTGTATTATTCTCCTCGCGTGGATCAAAACGATCCACTCAGCAGTTACATGGCATACATCGAGACGTTGCCACTGAATCCCGAGCCCGAAGTCTTTGGAATGCACGAAAATGCCAATATCACGTGTGCTATGGCCGAAACTTTCAATATGTTTGACATCATCTTGGCGTTGCAACCACGTGTCTCGTCTGGTGGAGGCCAGTCCCGCGAGAGTATTATCGAACAACAAGCCAAAGCCATCGAGGATCGACTTCCATCTTTGTTTGAAATCGAGTCGATCAGTATTCGGTATCCTGTGATGTACGAAGAGTCGATGAACACGGTGCTCGTGCAAGAAGTCCAGCGTTACAATAATCTCCTGAGTGTCATGAAGGTATCATTACCCAACTTACAGAAGGCACTCAAGGGTCTTGTGGTTATGTCGGCTGATTTGGAAGCAATGTCAAATGCTATCTTCAATCAAAAAGTGCCCATTCAATGGGAAAAGAAATCCTACCCTTCGCTAAAGGCACTGGGTTCATGGGTTGACGATCTCATGGAACGACTGCGCTTCCTCACACTGTGGGTTCGAGATGGTATTCCCGTGGTCTTTTGGCTTCCTGGGTTTTTCTTTCCACAAGGTTTCCTCACGGGTATTCTCCAGAACCATGCACGCCAGTTCAACATGGCCATCGACTCGCTCTCATTCGACTTCATCATGGTTGCAGAGGCACAAGACGATATCCACACCAAACCCATTCAAGGCGGTTGCTACATGACAGGATTGTTTATTGAAGGTGCAAGATGGGACAAGCATGATCATTCGTTGGCGGATCCCTTGCCAAAAGAACTCTTTTCCAAAATGCCGGTGATCCATTTGCTCCCCATTCGTGACCGCAAGACGCCACAAAGTGGCATCTATCGCTGTCCCGTATACAAAATCCTCACTCGCACAGGGACGCTGTCGACCACGGGACACTCAACCAACTTTGTCTTTTGGATCGAAATTCCATCCCACAAGCCCACGATTTTTCGCAATTCGCTCGTATCGGAGACCAATCTACAGATCCAATTTGCAGACCAAGACTACTGGATTAAAGCCGGCGTTGCATGCTTCTTATCACTCAGATATTAGACAAGATATGGTGTACAGATACATCTACTATTGAGAATTTGGAATTCCCACCCATCCACAGCATCCTACGTGATATCCACTTTTCATACACCGTGTTCAATATGTGCATCAACCCACGTACAAACCACGTGTCGTCGCTTCATCCAGATTGGGTTCCGTTTCTCGTATCTGCAGTCCCTAGTCTTGATCCCATTCATGCCTTGGCCGCCTTCGCCCCCTTGATCGCCTTGCGTTCAATCTTCTCACCTTTGAGTAGCATTTTGATCTCAGCTCCACTTAGAGTCTCGTACTCGAGCAATGCATTTGCAATCTTTTCGAGGTCACCTTTGTGCGTCTCCAAAATGTTCTTGGCACGCTTGTACGACGCGTCACACAGCTTTTTGACCTCGTCGTCGATGATCTTGCGCGTCGTCGCGCTCGTGTCGTTGCCCCGCAGGTCGTGGAACACCAGACCAACGTCTTCGCTCATCCCGTACTTGGTCACCATAACGCGAGCGATGTTGGTCGCTTGTTGAATGTCGGATGAAGCGCCACCAGTGATTTCATCCTTACCAAACGTCATCTCCTCTGCGACACGACCACCCATGCACACATCAAGTCGCGCAAGCAGTTGTTTGCGTGTGACGCTTGTCTGATCACCCTCGGGAAGCTGCGACACCATGCCGAGAGCTTGACCGCGAGGCATAATTGTAGCCTTGTACACTGGATGAGCACCAGGCGTGTTAAGGGCCACAAGAGCGTGGCCACCTTCGTGAAATGCAGTCAACCTTGCCGATTCAGGGGTGATCAAGGCCGATTTACGCTCAGCACCCATGAGGATCTTATCCTTCGCATACTCGAAGCAATCCATGTCAACCACCTCGGCGTTTTTCATGGACGCGCGGAGGGCGGCTTCGTTCACGAGATTGTTTAGTTCGGCGCCCGACATTCCTGGTGTTGCGCGGGCAAGGACATCAAGGTCCACATCGTTACCAAGCGGGATCTTGCCAGCGTAGAAATCGAGAATTTCTTTTCGACCAGCGACGTCCGGAAGAGCAACAGTTACGTGTCTACAATGCAAGAAATTAATCAATCACCGTCCAGCAGAGGAAAGCGCACACAGTCCGACTCGTACCGATCAAATCGACCAGGTCGGACAAGGGCGTTATCGAGTACGTCTGGGTAGTTGGTCGCGCCAATCACAATAATACCACGGTTCTGATCAAAGCCATCCATCTCCACGAGCAACTGGTTAAGTGTCATCTTCATGGCCTGCTGTTCCTTGAGTTTACGAGTCCCACCGATCGCATCAATTTCATCAATGAAAATGATGCATGGAGCCTTCCGCTTGGCCGCTTCAAAGAGGTCGCGTACACGACGCGCACCCACACCAACGTACATCTCCTCAAATTCTGAGCCGGACGAGTAGAAGAACGGTACACCGGCTTCACCAGCGATTGCACGCGCAAGCAACGTCTTACCCGTACCAGGTGGTCCTGTGAGCAGAACACCCTTGGGCAAGTTGCCACCGAGACGTGTGAATCGTTCGGGGTCCTGGAGGAACTGTACAATCTCTTCCAGCTCTTCCTTTGCTTCCTGTGCACCTTTCACGTCGCTGAAACGCTTGTCACTGCCGGTGGCGCCCATCACTTTGGAGGCCGAGCCGACACGACCCACTTTCTCGTCGAGGATGGCGCCAAGCGCCGAAACCACGATAAACGCGACACCGAGCGTACGGAGCGTTCGCCACATGTTGTTCTTGAAGCTGCCTTCGACCATCGAGACGTAGACCGGATCGTTTGGTGAGATCCCTTGGGAGGCCCCGGACGCTGCAGCCGCACCGCCTGCCGTTCGTGCATAGGAGGATGCACCCACTGCACCGGCATTGGTGCTATAGTTGTAATTACTGTTTCCCGCAATTCGTTGTGTCGCCGCCAGTACTTCCTTCATATCCAGTGCGTCGATTCGCCCAGTCCTGCAACATCAACAAAGGTCGTCTTAGTTTCGGAGTCCACTACAAGACTCAGAAATGCAACGCACTTGACCAATGCCTTGATATATTCTTTCTGAATGGCTTCATCCACCGCAAAACGGTTTTCTTCGACGCGTCGAATCACGAGTGCTGGATATTGTTTGTTGAGTTCCTGCAGAAACCGAAGTTGACGAAACGCATCGTCAGGTTGCATATTCGCATCCTGTTCCAGTGTCTTGAGGTGGCGCATGCGGCTACGTTCGGTCATATTGAACAGTGTGCGTTTCCCCGGTGCCGCAGACACCATCTAATAGTGAAAGTGGGTTAGAGAAAAAGTCAAAAACGGTGGATCCAATGGACGTACGCGAGGCGCACGGGGCGCGATCGAACGCGCTGAAAGCGGACAATTCACCGCACGCGTCGCGGCCGTTGCGACGCGCTGGAGGACACGAGGGGTGAGCACCAACATAGTGAATCGATGCTGTGCGAGGGCGTTTCCTTCGCCGAACTTCCGCTAGAAACCGGAGGTGGAGCGGCCCGGAATGGGACTGGGGCAGCCCCCAGTGGGCAATCGACCATCACTCTGCTGTCTAGACCCTCCCATCAATAACCTGTATTGTTGGATACGGACCAGCTGAATGCGTTTATAGAGGTTCAGATGTGGTCTGTCACACATTGACGTTCTAGAACAGGGTGGGAAAATTCTAGAGTGTTGGTGTGAAGATGGTAAAAACACCTTTTTACGAAACCAGTTTCGTTTTTACGGCTTTGAAGTTGTGGGACCTGGATATGCAACGCCCAGTTGGCAATCTTCCGCTTCCCAAGATGGCGACCGAGACGATCAAGATTACCGTGAAGAACGACGTGCATGCGTTAACGCTCGACACGTCACCACAAGAAACCATTGCAGGAGTCAAAGCCACGTACCAAGACAGTGGGAAGAACGTCTGGCATCCCAATTTTATTGTGCTGTTGCACAAGGGCAAGGAACTTGCCGATGAGAAGACACTTGCCGAGCTCGGAATCACGGACGGCGATGTGCTCGTACATCTCGAGCCAGCACACGAACCCTTCCGCCCTGTCAACTACAAGCAACTCGCCGAGGCGATCCGTACGCGCCGCAAGCACGAGGACGCCAACCTAAAAATGATGAAGGAAGATAACATTTGGGCGGCAAGCTCCGATGGTACGGTCCATCGTCTAGGGCTTGAGAAGAGCATTATCTCGACAAATGGTGCCAAGTCACCGCATTTCGGACCAGCGAAGAAGGCGTCAGGACGGACGTTCTTTAGCCAGTTGTCTGTCCGCGTGAATGGTTCGACGTTTCATGTATTGCCGGCTTTGGAGGGACGATGGAATGGTGAACTTACTACGGTACCTGCTGCCGAAGAAGGTGGCCAGGTATGCTCAACTGACCTTGTATTCCGTGACGAAGAAGGCGTATGGAGCCAGCGTCAATCTCGTACCACCATCAGTGGTCTCACCTCGACGCAGCACTTTTGGATAAAGCCTGTGGCCGACGGTATTTTTAAGATCGAGTCGGACGATCCGACGCTGCGGAACACGGAGATCACAATGCAAGAACTCGGATTAAACGTGATTGTCACGACGGCGACATCGAAGCGCACCGGACAGCCGGTGATGGTGGAGACCCTCACGGTCTTGGATACATCACGTCGCGTGCGCACAATACAGCGATTTGACGAGTCGGGTGCGTTCCGCTCTGTTTACGTCATGAATGAGCGACGGTACGTATCATCCAACTCGTGGTGATGAAGTACTACAATACTGAGGGTTGATGTGCTGGTTGTAGTGTCGTGGATGCAGTTTCTGGCGCAATGGAAAAGTATGACAACATCTTCTGAGGCTGAGACATCGAGAAACAAGGCAACGAGTAGCGACAAGCGAGCGGTTGAGATCGTCCGTTGTGTTAGCATCCTTGAGTTGGACAGTGAAGCGATTTCATATCAACTCGCATGTTGCATGTGATTAAATAACCATATCTGAACGCTCCCCAATGACATTTTACTGTTTGTGAATGGACAGCAAGCTCATTCAAGCATCTCCCACGTAGCCCGGATAAAATAGGCCGTGTACGGAAGTGGTTGCGAACTGACGATGCGCGCCACTTGGCTGGGGGCTGTGAATGCCGGAATCTCCACCGAGCCGACGCCGACGAGAGCGTCACCAATGAGAACTTTTCCGCTGGCTTCGATCTCGCCCATTTCGCCCGCATCGCCACGGACGAACGATGAAACCGAGACATACTGACCCATCGGGGCTAGTGTAAGATACAATCGAGACTGTGTAATGCCCACTTCGACAACACCATCAGCATCGTACTTGCTGAGATAGGGCGGTCGCAAAGAGGCCTCGTAACTCTTCCTAATCGACATGGACAAATGGCCACGACCTGATTTGATCCTTGAAACTTTCTGCTTGGTGTTGACGGGGATCTCGTCAAGAAAGCTGGATTGATTCAATGACAGGAATGATGAACCTGTCTCTCTGCCCGCATCTTCAGTGAAAACAGAGTCGAAATCTTCAAAGCTTGTTCCTTCACTTGGCCCACGTGGTGAGGCTTCTCGGTGATGAGAAACACCTGCGATGGGTGCCACAACTGCACGTGGTTCCTCCCGTACGGTGCGTGAAGGAGCAGTACGCGATATCGTGGTCGGGTTATTCATGCCATTGATGCTTCGTGCAGTAGCGGCACGCAGCGCAAGCCTTTCTTGCTGAGCAGTGTAGACCATATAGTCTCCCAAAGTCATATTCCGTGGTCGCTCATCGTTAGGAGTGTTTCGCTGGAAAGTACTGGTTGAAAAATGAAAATGATCCCGAGGCGGTGGAAATGACGGAGCAGGTGGGGGAACTGCTTCAAACTTTTGGTGCGAATAAGGAAAGCGTGTGCCTTGATCATGAGAACGAGGAGCGCCGTTAAATGCCGACATCGAAACACCCATACCATGCGTCGCGGGATTGATGCTGTCTCTTTGATTCATCGCTTGACTACTGTGGTTTGCGGAGGACGCCTCAAGTGGGGATCTCATATGGTGGAAACCACGGGAGTTCATGACTACAAGATTCGGGCTGGGGTGAGTGCCAACTCCATTGAACGCCAAACGACCCACTACATTTCCAGTTTCGTATGCCGGTGCACGTGCTGGACGCTGTGTTGGTTGTCCATGGCGCGACACTAGCAATGGACCGCTAAGGTGTGAGGGAACTGGGCGTGACGATGCAAACGAGGAAACAGAAGCCTGGTTAGCGAGGCCACCTGAAATAAGCTCTGTACGGAGTTGACCTGGATCCGGTGTTTCTGTAGTTTCCTGACTCGGAGGCTCAAGCGGTCTCACACTGGACAATTGTCGAGAGTATGGACCCTCTACGTTCCTGTGTTCTGGCTCTCCACGAAAGGCGTTCGGTTCTCTTGTTGGGGGCTGACGATAACTTGCTATGCACTCTGGCACAGGAAGTGTCACAGCACCTCCTACATCCGTTATGGCGCCAGTTGTAACTTCCACGGGGGAACTTGGGGTTCTTGTGGCAACCTGAGGACGGTGAATGCGTGCTGGATTGGTAGTTCTAGTGTCCGGAGCGACAGACGTCGAATCTAAATGCTGGACTGTGTCCAACCGTCCTTCTGGATACGCCTGGAGCAATCTTGTTGATGATGTCGATGAATCTTCCGATGTGGGAGCTGGTAGCAGTGGTTTTGGTGTTCGCCGTGGTGGTTTCTCTGCGGCGGTTGGCGCAGTCAGTGGACTTCCCGCTTGAGCCAATCGAGTATCTTCGCCATCAACTCGCGTCTTTTTCACCGCCGAGTCTCGTGTTGGACCCGTGGAGAGTACAATTGGAACCTTTTTCGATGAAGGATAGAAGCTCTTCTTTGCAGCCTCCACAGCCGATGCAGCGCGGAATCTCTTGATCGCAACATCTACTATAGTCGAACTAATTGAGTCAGCACTTCCGTCCGTCCGCGCCGGTGGCCGGATAAATGTTAGGGTCAGTGGTCGTGGCATTGTGCGGATCAAATCACACGCTTGTACGTGGTCCATAATTCCATGCACAACACGACCTCCCACAGCAAGTAGTGCATCACCTGGTCGCACTGCTCCCGTCGATTCCATCTCGCCTGGTTCACCGTTTGGCATCGACACAAAGTTTTGTAGGCGAATAAATCCGTCTTCTTCCATTATGGTTGCAAATAACCGTACACTCCACAGTTTGACCTGCCATGTGTTGGTTTCGGTTGTTTCTTCCTGGTTCTCTGAGTCAATACTGTCTCGTCGTCTCTTTAGCGTAGGTTTCTTTGTGCGAAGCGCGTTGACATAAGCCGAAACTGTCATGGACGTTGTCGAGTCACGTGATGGCGTGCGCTCTGAATCGGTCTCGTTCATCAACGTGTCTTCATCTGCATGTCGCTTCGCTGCTGCTAGGTCGTGTTGTACTTCCGCTGACGACAAAATGTCCACGTCCCCATCGTCAAAGCTCACTTTGTAGAAAAGCCCGTTGCTCACGACGTACGAGGTCACAACAGTTCCCCAGAAGGCTCGTGACCCAAAGCTCTTGCGAATTCGCTTACCAAAACATTCGTTTTCGATCGGCCCATATACAGTGACGTGCTCATCCGGCTTCTCCCTCTCGGAAGTGTTGGCGGCCTGTGCACAATCGTAGCGTTACTACCCGTCACACAACCACTCTAACCCCATGCTTATATATTGCATGGATTTACCATTTCCGGTGGAGAGGAAACATTCACAGTCTCCGCTGTGGCCGTAGTTTCCTCTTCGGTCATCTGCGGCGCGTCTGGTGGTCTATCTGTCCACTGACGTTGCCGTTGCCGCGTTGGTTCCGGATTGGTGATCTCGCAATTGCTGGAATTTGGGCGGGAAGCCACGAAATGTAACGTGGACCACACCTCCTTGTTTAACGTGGTACACATTTCTTGGGCACTAGCCAAGATTCTTGGCTATTGGCTATTGCTGGTGACCGGAAGTGGTTACTGACAGCTGGATTGAACTCTGCTGCACGATGAACTTCGTCGAGGTCAGGAGCACTGGCCTCCCAATTTTAGCACTGTAGTTTGATTGACGTCGGTCGTGGCCTTGAAGGATCGGGTGAGTTGAAACGAATAAGGGCTGATTTCGTGGAATTTGCTGCTGCTTTCGTTCTTTCTGGTCGGATGCGTGTTGCAAAACAAATGATGTGGCGATAGCCGTATTTGATTTACGATGACTTGCTCGAGGGATATTGACAGTGTAAAATCTAGATGAACAGTGACACTCAGCACTCGATGTGGATGTATTCATCACTCACCATTGTTCTTACCGTCGATCTCGTCGTTCCAAAACGTCTTCTTTGCATAGTTGATTAAAGCATGCTCTGATGACTGGCATAGCGGCCTTTTCGTAGGCGTCATGGGCTCGTTGCATCGATGCAACCGCACTTGATACTACGAAAGTCTTGATCGCTTGATACAGGCTGACA
>JAADWU010000084.1:0-20815 GCA_023336255.1 Pythium graminicola
AACGGGAAGCTTTACGACCGAAACCCATTGCCATCCCCAGTGAATACCAAGGATGTGTGACTGTCCGAGTAGCAGGAAAACAAGTAGCGTACACGAGAGAGATGCAATTGATCAAACGAAGATCGTATACACCCATGGACGCCATCTCAGAAGATGAAGATTAAGTGATTAGAAGCTGTATATGAGTGGAAATCGTCCTAAACAATGGGTTCATAGGGTTTCGTTTTCATCACCATTTAGAATTGTTCACTCTGCATGGCGTCTTCAAAGGAGCTGGATGGCGCGAACTGTTACTCATCTTGTCGTGAACGCGTGATACTATAGACGCACTTCAGCTGCAAGATGGATAGCGTGCACAACCATTGCGACCACTGCAAAATGATCACACTGATGATCAGAAGAAGATCCGTGCCTTCATCAGAATTGGTATTCATAGGTCCTGTTGAAACAAAACGGATGAGATGGATTTCGAGGTCATAGATGATAGAGCATACGTACCAATATCAGTCAAGTTGAAACCAATCGCGTTTCCGTTGGTCGTAGCACGAACTCCGTCCAGAGTGCTTTGGACCTCGCTCGACACTTGGTTCTGTTTTGTGGTCATGACATCGTCTTCCCATCCAGGGGCATTGGTAGTTGTCGGTTTCATCGGCACGACCTGACGTTCATTTGACAGATCCATGCGATTGTTGCTACCTGGAGCGATAGCAGCTCTCGTCTCTTCTCCAAGCACAACAGCTATAAACTTGAGTGTTTTGGTTTTGTGTTCACCAACGTCGTGACAAGCCTCAACAAACTCGTCCTCTGTACACACAGTGAGGATGTCGCCGTCGTCGTCAGTGTACAGGATCGCGAGCGATCCCCGAGACAAGCCAAACTTCTCGACAAACTTCTCTCTCAACGTATCCAGCATAAAAGTGTTGAGATCAACGCGTACGCTACGGAGCTCGTCTCGGAATCCGATCTTGATTCGGGTACATGGGAGCTTCTGGTCGATGCTAGTAGCGGTACCACTGCACTTGTTGCTACTAGGATCAAAACTTTCACATGAGTCGATTTGCGTTGACGCCCTGATATCGTCTATGTCGGAATGTGGTTGACCTGGCGTCTTGTGATTCACAGCGAACTGTCGGATCTCTTCCCATGTGGCTCGAGGTGGCATCCATTTGCTTGAACATCCGGGGGTAGGCGAGTCAAAGAGACTTCCTAGGTCAACCTCTCCGATATCTTTCTTGGCCACTTTTTTCGCCAACAATCCGGGGTTTTCTCGCATGACACTGAAAAGTGCTTTGCATAGGTTCTCAAATCTTGCCCATAGTGCCGCTGATTCTCCTGGGGTTGCTCGCTTTGCAACAATGGCTTCAACATGGATCGTACGATAAAATGCTTTTGGTTGTAGACCCACCATAACCCGACAGGCTGCGATATTGAAGATGATCCAATCTGGACCACACTCAAACTCACAATACGGAGATATGCTGACAACGATGAGGTGGTCAAAGAGCCAATGGGGGAGACCAATGTGGAAGTGATACTTCCAATGGACTCGCACAGCTTCGTCTTCATGCGACCTCTTCTTGTTGATCCAGAGGATATCACCAGCAAACTTCCATGATGCCGGGGTCTTTGTCTGCTAATACGTTGGAACAATCAAATCTGAATCCCACTTCATTTCACGATCTTTGCCATCCGAATACACCAAGTGGAATTGTTGCAAGACTTGCTTCATCGACTTGATCATATCCGGGTCATCAAGGCTCATCCAATATTTCTTTTGTGTGAGATCAATGTGGAGAATGATCTGTCCTGTGTGGTTGTGGTTGATCACTTGTCGAATAAAGTCGATCAATAGCATTGGATCGAGAATGACGACATGGCGAAACACGCCAACGTTCAGGGTCTCGTACCACAACACATCCCCAAGATCGTGAAGGGTCTGAAGGATCTGGCGGCATAACTTTGGCGCGATCTTCAGTTGTGTTTGTAGCGCCTCCACCTCAGGAAATACGCTCTTCTTCGTGGCAATAAACACGAATTTCGCGTCAAGATGACGAGCAAAAATCATCCGGACCCAGTGGAAAATCTTGAGGATGGCGAATGCTTCAAGATCGACGAACCCAAAAAACATCGTGTTGGACGAGAAGAAGGCAGTGTGACCCACTTGGTAAGCATCCTGGCCGGCGAAGTCCCAGAAAGTGATCTTGAGGTTCTTGTCCTCCACGCATAGAGGAAACTGGTCGATACCAATCGTTCGGTCATCGATGTGGACAAGATCAGGATGTTCAACGATGATGGACTTGGCAAAACTTGTCTTCCCAGCGCAACTACAGCCGACCAAGCAAACCTTTTGCCGAAACAAAATTCTTCTAGAAGCCCTCAGACTGTCAATGTATGCTCTGGTACTCTCAGCTCCACGTTTAATGACTTCAATTGGGATGTTTCTTAATGAACCCCTTGCAACCGATCTTCAATCCACAAGGCGATACAAATCTTGAGCGCTGGCGCTTCTTCCCGAGCCTGATCCATATGAACCATCTCGTCGCATTTGGTGTTCCACATGCACCCGAATGTCACGAGCACTTGCATCGTCTTCAAGGCCTCTGCACCAAATACACGTCTCTCAAGGAAGCGATCATTCTGGATGCACTTGTGCATTGCCCCACGACCGTTCTGTCAATAGATAAGTATACCAGGTCAGCTATCCAGTAACAAAACCTATCGAGGCACCGCGTTGTTGACGACTTACATTGTCTATAGCGTCGATGTCAGCGTCAAACGACAGAAGTACTCTTGTCGATTGCCTTCGGTATCGTTCACACGCGTAATGTAATGGTGTTTCTCCGTTCTGTCAGTACGTGGGAACACACAAGAGGAATTGCAGTTTAGCACATGGCATCTCTCAATAAATAAGCAGACGGCGCCAACTCACAGCATCTCTTGCATTGAGATACGCTTGGGATTTGATCAACAACTTGATGATCTCCACATGACCCCACTGGCATGCATAGTGGTGATGGGTCTTTCCGTCCTATCATCGAAACGCTTTTAGTATCCACACTTTCGCATAAGTGCAACCAAATCACGACAACACTGAACCTTGTTGGCCCTATTAGGATCTGCCTTGGCTTTGAGCAGCAATCGTACAACTTCCAAATGGCCAAAAAGCGATGCACGATGGAGTGGCGTATCTCCGTTCTAATAGGCAATACAAACAAGTTGTGATATGCGTCCCATACCATCAACTCTAAGAAGCACAAACTGCATATACTCACCTCGTCTGGGACATACACATCAACATTGTCGTTTGTCAACAACTCGTGTACTATCGCCACATTGCCCTCTTCGATCGCTACCAACAACTTTTTCTTGGCACTTGACATAAATGTTGAATTTTCAACAGTCGAAACTGAGTACTCGGTGACCAATTGCTCTCCTTCTATGGGTGGAGAATGGTCAAACTGCGGTTCCAACGACACGAAGTCTCTGTTAAGCCATTGGCTATCATGGCTGCGAACAACTACCGCGAGCTCCTTCCACATTGAGATGGGCGGCATCCATGTAAGTTGATATGGTAACTCTGTCTCGGCCAAGAGATCACCTAGATTCATCTTGCGATCCTTGTCATCCCTCGCGGTGGATGACACTGACAACCCTTTGTACTCACTCAACACACTGATAAAGGCCGTGAAGAGATGCTTGAAAGTGTGCCATAACACTTTGACTTGATCTTCGTCTGCTTCACTGGTGATCACGGCTTCCACTTGCATCATGCGGTGAAGGAAAACATCATCACGACTCACCATGATACAACAAGCCGTCTGTCTTGCTTCTCCATCGAACAAGATCCAATCTGGACCAACATCAATAGAATTCTTGAATGAAGAAAAACTTGCGACCACAAGATAATCAAACAGCGTCGACGGTAAACCAAACGGAAAACGAAACTCCCAACACACGCGGATGTCGAATCTGCCCCGCGGATGGCGGTCTCTAAGGTTTCGATTCGGGAACTTCCAACTCTTCGTCTTCCAATATACTGGTAGAATGAGATCCGAGTCCCACTTCATCACACGATCGGAACTGGTTGAATACGCAAAATGAAACTGTTGTAGCACCTTCTTCATCGACTCTATCAACTCGGGCTCACGGAGGCAATTCCACAAGGGCTTCGCGATTAGCTCAGTATGCGATATGATCTGTCCTGTGGGTGTGTGGTTAAACACTTGGCGAATGAAGTCGCTCAATAGCATTGGATCGAGAATAATAGTGTCACGAAACACCAAAACATCTTGGTTTTCATACCACAAGACATCACCAAGATCATGAAGCGTCTGGAGGATGAATCGACATAGCGTTGGTTCCATCACACAAAAGACCATCCAATTCCAACATGTTGGGCGACAGGGGCAATATGAGTTTCATTCCAGAAGAAACCAATACTCTACAAATTTTCATAGAAAAGATGCAGAGAAGCAGTGGATTCTTCGTGGATTCCACGACGAAGCTCGTTGGTGACGTGAATACTTGAGCATACACAACTCCAAACGAATTCTCACAATGCTGATAGAAAACCAAATGTATTTTTGCAGATATTGTTGAATGAATCTGCTTTCCACATACTGTTCAGGCATTTATGACGTAAAAGTAACTCGTCTTGAAGACAATGTCCACACAGAAGGTCAGGTATCGGACCTTACGCACCCTGTGACGGCGGTACACCAAGAAACTGGAGGGCACGAGTTGCTGCAGTCTGCATACTCGAGTCAGGGCTGTTCACGTGCCCACGAATCGTGTTCACAAGATCCTCTTTCTCAAGAATCTCCTGACGGTAGGTCCAAAACCCCAAGACCTTGACAATGTTGGTCTTCATCAACGGTTGCCCAAGCCCCAACTCTTTCGTAATGACGTCAAGCACGTTTTCAAACGCAAAGGCTCCTTTGATCTTTGCCTTGGCTTTTTCAAACTCGGAGGCATTCTGGGTTTTGCGACTGCCCACCCACAAACAGCCCAAAGCCTTGAGGGCATCGACACGAGATTGCTCATCGACAGGATGTTGTGCGTTGCCTCGTTCGATCAAAACTTCGTTCAAAACGGGAACCGCACCAGCTTCAAGAACATCTCGCCAGTCGTCTTGGTGAATACGAACATAGTCGCTCAACGAATTCGCAGCCTTGTGATCGCTCTTGCCATCGGCAAGCGTCAACAATTCGATCACAGCTGGAATATCTTCCTTCGACTGGATTGGTCCCACTTCGTTTGGCTTGCGTTTGCATTGGGGGCATGCGCCTCCTTCCAACATGTAGCCGCATGTCTGGCATTGGCGCATATCCCGATTCTTGTTCTTCTCCTCGTTCTCTTTTTCAAGTTCTTCATTTGCCAGACGTTTGAGTTCTTTAATGACTGGCTTGATCGTGATGCGCTCTGACGGGTTCGGCTTTGTCATCCGAAGAACGAGGTCCCAGACGGTATCAGGCATAGATTCGGGTTTTTCAGGAAGTTTGTTCTCTCGAATCATCGTCACAACATCGTCATCGTCAAGCACGTCAGCATAGGGGTGTTGTCCGCTTAATGCCTCAATGAGGCACATTGCAAACGAGTACACATCCGACTCAATCTGGGCTTTTTTACCCCATGCTTCTGGTGCACACCAGTACAACGCACCAGCTCCTTCAATCACCGAATCGTTCCGCGTGAGCAGCTTCCGACGACTTGCATTCTGTGTGCTGGGACTTGCCTCTGCACGACTCAAACCAAAATCAGCCACACGAGCCATACCGTCGATTCCCACAAGGATGTTATTCAACTTGAGATCACCGTGGATGATGTTTTTGCCGTGAAGATACTCAATCGCAAGGGCCGACTGATGAAGCAATCGCCAAATTCGTGACTTGTCATTGGCGAGATACGAAGCGAGATGACCATTCGGTGCGTCCTCGCACACAAAGAATGGTGGAGCTGTGACATGGCAGGCGCCAAACATTTTGAGCACGTACGGATGCGAGAGCTTGAACCAGAGATCGGCTTCTTTGATGAACTTCATTCGTTCGGCGTCGTCCAAATGTTCGCTCGTCTCCCTTGGCTTCACGCGCTTGACAACAACTTCTGTACCGGATCCCCATGTACCACGATGAACAGCTCCAAACGCTCCTCCAGCGAAGCTAGCACTTTTGTAGGTGATCTCACCCTCTGGAATGAACCAAATAGGTACAAGTACTGGCGCATTGATATCAATTCCTTCCAGGGAGTTGAGCTTGTCACGTAAAAGCTCCACCAACGTGCCCAGTTTCTTGTAATGTCGTTGATACATGTCGACGACATTGCGTACCAATGTTGCTGCTTCCAATGCCATCAATTTATCTTCTTTGTACTTGTTGAGCATCGTATCATTTTCAATTTTGTCCTTTAGTGTCTTCTCCAATTGCTCCAATTCCTGTACATACGACGTCTTCCAATCAATGGGAGTTTCTTCTGGAATCTTCATCAACGCAAACACACGATCGATACCGCCTTGTGAATTCGCCGAGTACGTTGTTCCAGCACCATACAGTTCCTTGAGCTTGATCATGACGTTGTCATGCTCGACCACACGCCCAGCAAACGAGGCATTCACATAACGCTGCAACTCATCGTTCAACGTGTGCAACGATTCATCCAATGCATTCTTCGTGTGTTTTCGTTGGGTTTCCTCGTCGGTCTTCCAGTTCACAAAGAGCGTATGTGCCACCTTAAATCGCTTGTGAATTTGACGAAAGAGCGCTTCCCCTTCTCCCGCACTCGCACACAACGTCTCGGCATGATCAAGGGCTTTTTGAATCGGAGGATACTTCGGCGGATCCTCTTTGACTTTGCTTTTGTCGGAAGGCATCGGAGGGAACTGCGCACGACAGAGAAAATCATCCACTGATCCGCAACAGCAGCATGCACCAAGGTGGATCTATCTGTCCAGAGTCAATTCCTTCAAGGGGTCAACACAAAAATCCCAAAACAAGGTAGATATTAGTTAGATATACCTCTCGACTGTACCTTGTTTTGAAAGAAAATTAGCACAAATGGCCTTGTTTTAGAATTGAGGTATTGAGTTTCCATGCTTGTGTACCTTCGACTTTGTATGGGTGGTGAAAATCATGGGTACACTTGGTTTTTGTATTGGTTTTTGTATGGGAATGGATCGTATTGGTTCTCTTTTGCGAGTGATCTGATTGACTTTTCCTCCACAATGTGGAGGTAAACAAGACGATGCTTGTGGATATCATCATGAAAGACTCGTGAGCGAACCTTCGCGCAACATGATCCGAGGATGTGAGTTTCTTGTTGCTTGAAGGTGCCTAACTCAGCAGTGATAAAAAGAATGGGTTCATCAAGGTGCTCGAAGATCTTTCTGACCTCATAGAGAAAGAAAAACTCGTCCAGTGTGGATATAGGGATTGTGTAGATGGGGCTTGGTTTGTTCAGTCGTAGAGTGTTGCTGTGTGACTGAGCGTGTCGTGGATCCGTGGATCCGCGGGTTCAAGGACGGACATCGTGGGTTGCACGCTGATTTTGAGGGAGAATTACGCACCAGTCGACTGAACAGATCTTTATCGACTGAGAATCTCCACACCGCCACACATGCGCCACGGCGGATAGCACCATGCCACCACATGCGATCTAATAAGGAATTAGTTGGACTCGACCTGAAGTTTGTCATTATGAAGTGTAATACTACTCACCATACATGTGTTTTGAAAGGAATTTGAACTTGTACATCCGGTTTTAGTAGAAATGATGGGTTCTTTCGATGGAAATGTTCATTTTCCTTTGAACGCACAACACGATGAATATATGGAAAGCAAGTCGTGAAGGCAATGTCGCGACAGCGGAAGCGCTGCTTAGCGACACAAATATTAATATCAATGCGAATGATGATGTACGAACGCGCTTCGGAGGTTACGCATTGAAACTCACCGAGTGTATTTTCCATTAGGATGAATCGACCCCACTTCACTACGCTGCCACGTATGGTCATGTACCAATTGTAGAGATACTGTTGGCGAATAATGCAGATCCGAATGCCCAAGATAAGGTTCGTTGAAGTCTCGTAATTGACTGGTTATGCATGAATGGTCGGACGGGATGCTTATCGATTGTTGACGTTGTTTGTACGTTAGGACGGACGGACGCCACTCCATCACGCGGCAAAGAATGGTCATGTACCAGTCGTGGAGGCGCTGTTGAAGTATAATGCGGATTTCAATGTACAGGAACGCCTTACGGCGATCGCCAAGACCATGATTGAAGATCTACTCAACGCTACGGATGTCGTGGGTGGCGTCCCCTGGTCTTTTGACCATGAGAAGCATGGTATTTCAATCTTTCGTGCTGACGTCTCTAATGATGTACCCTGCAATGTCCACGCTGTGTACAAGTTTGACTCGGATATTGATGATGTTGCCAAATCTATGATTACGAGCACAACTGAAGGCTACAAGAAGATGATGGGGATATATTCATTCGATTTTCTTGATGGCGCTGTACTTTAAACGATTGTCGAACCAACGGAGAAAAATCCGTACCGATATATCGCACTCAAGTTGGCCGCTTTCAAGAGCTTGAGTCGGTTGAACAAGGATCGTGATTTTATCATACTTTAGTATTGTGATATGATCGAAGATTAGCAAGGTCAGAAGATTGCATTTCGTATCATGGAATCGGTCGATGTGCCCTACAAGTTACCCTATGCTGACTCGACCAAGTACACGCGGGACATTTTGCCGCTGACTGGGTTTATGTACCACACAACCACGATACCGAGAGAACTCCGCCTTACGTACTCGTGCAACTTTCACAAGAATGGAGATCTACCTGCGTGGGCAGTGAACGCGGCCATTCACCAACACGTTGAGAAGTGTGTGCCGGTATTACCAGGTACATTGAAAACTATCGTGCTAATAAGGAAGACATTGTTCTCCCGCAACAAACGCTACCGATGCGTGAGCAAGATTACTGCCACATATGTGAGAAAGCGTTTGGCCTCCTACGTCGCAGGTATAGATGCCTCAAGTGTGGCAAAAACATCTGCAGTAACTGCTCGAGTGTGCGAACCACCATTGTTCCTGACATCGGTGAGCGTCAGCTTCGAGTGTGTATCGAGTGTATCATTGCGATCCGTCGATCGTCCAAAACACTGCCACCTTTGAATGAAGGTATTGTCGTTGGTGGATCCAGTCTGGAATCATCTGCTTCATCTGCGGCAACGGTGGGCTCTGATATGAGCACCACACGTCTTGAAAGTAGCAACCATGACCCATAGATCGGCTTCTTTGATGAATTTCATTCGTTCTTCCTCGTTCAAATGCCCATTGTTGTTCCTTGGAAGAACGCACTTGACCACAACTTCTATACCGACTCCCCGGGATCCGCGATGAACAGTTCCAAATGCTCCTTGGTTGAAACTACTCTTGTACGTGATTTCACCCTCCGGAATGAACCAAATAGGTACAAGTTCTGGCGCATTGATATCAATTCCTTCCAAAGTGTTGAGCTTGTCACGTAGAAGTTCCACCAACACACCAAGTTTCTTGTAATGTCGTTGACAGGTGTCGACGACATTGCGTACCAATGTTGCTGCTTCCAATACCAGCAAATTATCTTCTTTGTACTTGTTGAGCATTGTGTCATTGTCAATTTTGTCTTGTAGGGTCTTGTCCAGTTGCTCCAATTCTTGTACATACGGCGTCTTCCAATCAATGGGAGGATCCTCTGGAATCTTCATCAACGCAAACACACGATCGATGCCGCCTTGGGAATTCGCCGAATACGTCGTGCCAGCACCATACAATTCCCTGAGTTTGATCATGACGTTGTCATGCTCCACCACACGCCCAGCAAACGATGCGTTTACATAGCGCTATAATTCATCGTTCAACGTGTGCAACGATTCATCCAATGCATTCTTTGTATGTTTTCGTTGGGTTTCCTCGTTCGTTTTCCAATTCACAAAGAGCGTATGCGCCGCCACAAACCGCTTGAGAATTTGACGAAAGAGCGCTTCCCCTTCTTCCGCATGGCCACATAACGTCTCGGCATGATCGAGGGCTTCTTGAATCGGCGGATACGTCACCGGAATCTCTTTGACTTTGCTTTTGTCGGAAGGCACTGGAGAGGGAACTGCGCGTGTCGAAGGAAAATCTTGCACTGATCCCCGCCAGCAGCTTCTCCATCAAATGTCCAAAACAAAGGGAATCGTCGCGTATTTAAAAAAACTCAGTAAAACGTGGAAATGAAGTGAACAATTCTTCTGCTCCAGTGACGTGCGACAAGTACGCATGAATAAAAAGATCCCTGAGTTCTCATCCCATGAGAAGCCAGCAATTTGATGGACACAGCCGGAAATTCCAAAAGACGGTAAAGATAATGTGATGATGTGGTATTGTTTACCGTGTATTTGTACACTTGAAGTTGTTTGCACCTATATTTGTAAAATGAGAGTGACTTGTGTATCCACTATTTCTGTGGGTACCTACAGCGTTTCCCAATGGAAAAAGAGTGAACTAAGATTGCTGGAACAAAGAACAGTTCCAGATACAGCTCTCAATGCGACTCTCGTCATCACCCCTACGCGCATCAAGTCTGACGATTGCATGTTCTTCTCAGTCTCCCAATGGATCAGACTAGACAGTTTCTGTTGTGAATTGTGGGTACATTGGTTGTACCTTCAACACATCCATTGTGCGAGAGATTCTTCTTTGTTCAGGATATGTGGATTTGGAATGGTTCTTCACGTCATTCTTCTGTGGAACATTTGTTCTCCACGACCCCGTCTTGTAAAATGGAACCGAATGCCAAGATTCGAAGGTTACGTGAAGGTTACTAAATCAGCAACGATTGAATGATGGGTTCATATAGGTCACACGAATGTATCCATCACATCACAAGACACATCACACACATGCGTTTGTTGGAATGGGGTGGCTTTATCTCCCCTTGTCGGATCAGCACCTTATGAGTGAATCCACAACACTTGTCATCTCTATGGCAACTTTCTATTCATGATTCTGCAATGACACCTTTGACGAAAGTCGTTTCAAGTGTGGTGTTTCAACATCTATCTCAAGCGACCAACAGCAAACACAACAACAGTATTCACTGCCACAAGCACGGATGATCAACCAGAGATTGATGGTTGTAAACTTAAAGGTGTAGAGTGAGGGTGAAAGATCGTGGGGCCCAGTCGAAGGCGAGTATCGACTTTTCGGAAACGCATGTGGAACGAGTTTGATGCACGATGCATGATTTCAACAACAGCACGGAACCGCATCGTCTCTTTGTTGATCATGACGTCTTCTGTCGAATTCTTCTGGATCCACCATGACTCGCGCATCTGAAAAGAGTTGAAGGAGGGCAATGGCTTCATCAGGATGTTGTACCAAGGTTTCAAATCACAGCACGGGTAATACCACATCGAAAGTTAGAGCACTTTTCACAAAGTCGTGATGTCATGTCTATCACACCTAGTCCATTTGAAACACAGCCAGTGCAACGACAGCGGCCACAGCCACGAGCACAGTTGCAATGAAGAAGAGGTCAATAATGGGCGTAGGTCGTCTTGGTCCTTTGTTCTGGCGACACAACAACAAACTTAGCAATCAGAGAATCAACCACGACGTACTAAGAGAAAGCGTTGACACGTACCACTGGTAGTTGGGTAGGAGAGAAGTTGCGTTTCGTTGACCACAGCAGCAGACGAAGCATTGAGCTTGTTTTGGACGCAGAACTCCGTCTCTTCGTTAGGATGGTGCTTGCCGATCTCTTTATGTGCTGGCCTGACCAAATCCTTTGGCCCATCCGTTAACGAAATCGTTGGGTACCGGTGCGTACTCGTAGTCGCACTCGACACGTCTTTGCGCTCAATAGCGACAAATTTGGGCACCTTAAGCTCGTCGTGGTCATCAAATACTCGCCACACCGCAATCAACTGGGCATCGGAACTCACACGTAGCTTGTCGCCTTCGTTGTCTTTGTATGTGATGGTAAAGAACCTATGGTCAAGCCGAACGCTTCGACAAACAGTTGGGTCAACGAGTAACGTGAAGGAGTTGCGATCAACACTCTGGCGACAAAGGTCGTCACGAACCCGGTTTTAATGTCCACGAGATTCGAGTCCTTGATTGCCGTGGGATGACATTCATTGTTGGACGTAGAGTTGATGTCTTGGTCCCGAGTCTCAACACCTACGTTCATATCATTGTTGCCTGTTGGGACCGCCCAAATTTCGTTCGGCGCATTCCTATCTTCATTCGCATTCGGTGCCTCCTTTCCTCGTGTTGGTGCTAATAGATATCCCTCCTGGCAGAAACGGTGCTTCAAGTGATCAGTTCATGGACATTGACGGGATATTAAATCGTACATGTCGTGTTGACGGAATCGTCGAATCAATTGAAAGTTGTGGAAGAGTATCGTCCTCGAAGTGCGGAGAAGTGGTTTGATGCAGCGACATCTCTTCGTTCTTCGGTAATGTACAACAAAATAGGGACATTAGAGCGTTCACGATTTCCACTGAGAACGACCAAACACCAGCTTACCGTATCGATCTTCTGGCGAAGGATGTGGGTTTTAATCGCCTTGGATCTAGACTTCTGTTTCCGACACTTCATGATGGCATCCCACACCTCAGTTGGCGGCATACACATACTCGATAACGGTGAATGTCGCTGTTGCCATACACTCTCGAGGTCAACTTTTTTTTCAGCATCAATCCACGCAAGGCTGGAAACCCTCAAGCCACGATACTCGCTCATCACGTTCAGAAACGCTTCAACCAGTTGTAGAAAATGAGCCCATAGTCGTTGAACCTGCTCACCATTCGCTTGTTCTGCGACGACGGCTTCCACATGCATTGTACGATGTAAGCTGTCCGGATCACGACCAATCATAATGCGACAGGCAGCCATCGGTCTGTCTTGGTACTCGATCCAGTCTGGACCGGCTTTGAACGTTGAGAATGGTGACACACTCGCAACCACCATGTGATCAAATAGGGGCAATGGAAGCTTGTGTTCAAAGCTTGTGTTCAAAGTGGAATTCCCAGTGAACACGGATCGATTCTCCATCACACGTTCTCGTATTGTTGATTCGAAGAATGTCACCGAGGAAGAGCCATGCAGCGGATTTCTTGGCTTGCCAATATGCCGGAACAATCAATCTGACGTCCATTTCATCTTGCGGTCTGGTCTGGCCGAAAAAACGATGTGAAAGTGCTGAAGTAATTTCTTCATGGACTTCATCAGCTTCTCGTCGTTCAGACTGATCCAATATTTCTTCGACTTGAGATCCGCGTGGGATATTGTCTGACCAGTGTGTTTGTGAGTGATCACTTGACGCACAAAATCAATGAGCACCATAGGATCGAGGATCACGATGTTACGGAACACCCCCACATCCAAGTCTTCATCCGAGATCATGAAGTGTCTGTAAGATAGGCTTTTGCAGTCTCGGGTCGATTTGTAGCTCGTCAGGTAGAGCATGAATGGGGGCGAATACACTCTTCACACGGGTAGTGATATCCTTTGTCTTGGCTTGTTCTCGAAATTTTACAATCGACTTGAGAGCCTGTGAATATTTATCTGGGATTGGGATACTCCGGCCACTGTTGATAATCAGCTCTTCGACCTTAATCCTGGCTGCTTGAACAAATTCGATGGATGTGCAACTCACATACAGGAATGGAGGATCGTAGCGATTCGTAAAAGTGCTGTTCTGTGGTCGTGTTTGCTGTTGCTGTGCTTTGAGCTTCATCTCTTGCACCACTAGTCCAACGTCTCGCAACCTCGTCATCAGTTCACTCTTGAGCAGATCCTCCACATAGTGATTATCAGTCACCACGTCTTCCTTCGAAATGATAAACGCAAACTCAGCATCTGGCTGACGAGCAAAGATCAGTCCAATCCAGTGGAATACACAGCGGTCCACAAATTCATCCAGCAGCATGGCTTCCTGGAATGTTTCTTCGGCAGAGATCACGGCTTGCATGTAGGTAATGGTGAACGATTCGAGATCGACGAACACAAAGAACACTGTACGCTTCGTAAAGAACGCTGTGTGGGCCACTTGGTACGGATCTTGACCAGCAAAATCCCAGAACGTGACCTGGTGGACATTTTCGCTCAAACTGAGTGGGAAATGGTCAATGCCAATAGTGCGGTCGTCAGGAGCAACAATCTGTAGCTCCTGGTGGATAATCGACTTGACAAACGTGGTTTTTCCAGCGCAACTACAGCCGACCAAGCAGATTTTCAAACGACGCACAATTTAACGCAAAGATTTGATGGATTCAATGCATGTCTCTGTGTTGTCTTGCCTCTTTTGACGATTTCAAAGGGAACTTCTGTGAGTGTATAGCCCTCGGCGTACTCTTGAGACCATTGCAGGATACAAATACGAAACGCTGGCGCCTCTTCCCAAGCCGTTCCCGATGCCACCATCTCGTCGCATTGAGCATCCCAAGTACCACCGAACAGCACGAGATCTTGCAGCGTTTTAAGCATGGTCTCGCTCAGTTGGACATTCTCTTGAAACTGGATACACTTGTGCAATGGTTTGTGATCGTCCTGTCAATAGCACACAACAAACCATTGAATCAATCATCCAAATATTCCCTGGTTATTTGATGAACGTACGTTATCTTTCAAGTGGGGGTCAGCTCCACATGAGAGAAGGTCATGGACAATGCCACGGCAGTGTCTGAAGCATGCTAGATGCAATGGTGTCTCTCCATTCTTAAATGTCGTCCAATCAACAATAACACCGTTTAGTCATAGCGAACGATACGTCATACCGTGCATTTACGTACATGATCTTGCACATTTGGATTAGCCTTCGCCTTCAGTAGCAGGCTGACACACAATTCCTTCTGTTGCAAATCGCGAATTATCGAGGCCGAGGAATTGCGTAACGCGATGTGAAGAGGGGTCGATCCGTTCTGTTTGCGAAAGTCAATTGATATCATGCGCACAATTTTAAAGATCAGCAAATGTACACCAATCTGGCCAGACACAGTAAGTTAACCAATACAGTGCATACCTCTTGTAGGATCACATTAGGATCGCTGGTGGCCTCCAACAGCATTCTCATGATTTCACCATCACCACGTTGTGATGCACGATGGAGTGGCGACCATCCAAGCTGAAAGAGAAGCAACCACAACATTGACCACACATGACCAACCGCCACGAAGCATGTTAGGACTGTAAACGAACCTTGTTGCTTAAGTTGGGTCTCTGCTCCAGCCTCAAGCAACAACTTGGCAACCTGAACATAACCATTCGAAGCATGGTGGAGCGGAGTTCCTCCATACTCATGCAGTACATCATGTCACACATCATCAGTACACCATCATATTTGTTGGTACAACCATGTTCAGCAAACCTTGTCGATCGCATTGACGTCGGCTCCGGCTTTAAGAAGCAAGTCCACAATTTCGTCGTGGCCCCAAAATGATGCTAGATGGAGAGGGGTCGCTTCAAACTAACAGAGAGTAAACCAACACTCGTTAGACGACTTGTAACGCGCATAGGCTAAAACAAACCTGTTCAGTTGCATCCGGATGTGCCTTGGCTTGGAGTAGACGTTTGACCGTTTCAAATCTCCTTGGAATGATGCTGCATGGTGGAGCTCCGTCCGTCCATCCTTTACAAAAACCACAAGATTGAGCGTGCAAACGTCACGATCAGTCCTTCGAGACAGGACTGTACAGACTTACCTCACCGCAAGGTTCTTCTGGCTCTGCAAATATTCTTAGTGCGTTAACAAGGCTATTGAAAGTGATTCGCTCGTTTGGGTCTCTCTTCATCATCTCACACACAGTACTCCACACCCTGAAAATCAAGCCGTCTGATCTTGTGAGAAGTTTTTGGCTTTTGGGTATGAGTCTCGGTGTCATTATATGACACGAAGTTCACCAACGGAATCTCCCATCCCAACGCGGTTATAATGGACATTCCAAAGCAATAGACATCCGACGCACGATCACGTTCGAACCGCAACCACTCTGGTCTCAACCAAGGGTGATTGATTTGGCCCATTCCCAAGTCTGTGACCACGGCATTGCAATCACTGGTGATGAGTATGTTGGACAAACAGACGCCCCCGTGGACGATGTTTTTGCTGTGGAGATGCGCAATACCCTGCGCAGCTTGATACAGCAAATTCCATACGCGACGACGACGAGGGGTGGATGCACGAAGAAAGTCGCTTATGTTCCCGTTTGTGGCTTCCTCCAGCACTAGAAATGGTGGACTTGTGAGATGATTGGCTCCCAACAAGCGAACAATGTGCGGATGATGCAGCGACCACCAGACTTTAGCGTCGTGTTTGAATTGCGGCAATAGTGGCGCTTCGAGACCGCCTCCCGACGGAAAAATTCGCTTGACAATTACACGGGTATGATCATTGAGTGTGCCCCTGTGGACTGTTCCATGGGAGCCACTACCAAAGGGTACGTGATCAAAGTTGACTGCAGACTCTGGTAGAAACAGACGTGGTATGTCTTCAACCTGGCCATTGGCCATTGAGATGAGGATTCGTTACAATCGGTATAGTGCTGCTTCTATTTCCGCGGGTAAAGACGATTTTCCTGGTCGATTTCTTCCACAACAGCACTTAGCGATTAACGCGTCTCGTTGGTCACTGCTACCGCGGAGTGCATTGATTAATTCTGGCACATTCTCGAGACATTTCAAGAGTTCATGAAGAAGCTTGTTCATCTCATCTTGATACTGGTGTGTCCGAAAAAGAATGAACTTTTTGTCATAATAGAGCAGTACCCGATACAGTTTTCCTCGTTCCGTGTTTGGTTGGTTTTAACTGCATCGGTCGATGCAAGCGAGAAGAGAGAACCAATGGTCAACCACGTCTCGTAATGCGACTGTCGTCACAGCGTCATGTCTGGCGATTGTATGTTCTTGTCAGTCTGTCCATGGATCCGACAGGATCGTTTCTCTACAGTGTTTTGTATCTTGTTGATGAGACACAGTTTTATCTATTTTTTTCACCCATTTGTGGGTTCGAATGTTGCAAGAAGGTTGCTAAATCAGCATTGATTGAAAATGGCTTCAAACATGTCACACGAATGTAGCCATCACTTCACACAGGTTGGAATGGGGTAGTAGGTGTGTCTTCGCTCCTCTTGTGGGATAAACACCTTTTGAGTGTCTGTACTAGTGTACGACTGGGCAATACACGACATCGATTTCATCCCTTGGACATATCCAAAGCCTCAACCAACGATGCGGACAACTTTCTATTCATGGTTCTGCCATGAACACTTCGACTAGATTCGTTCAAACTTGTTATTTCAACATTTATCTTATGCGACCAATAGCAAGCACAACGATACCGACCACTGCCAGAAGCACACTGACATTCAGCAGTACATTGACGTCTGGAGTGAACGTGATCTTCTTGGGTGCTGTTGGTTGAGATGAAGACACTCCTTTGCGCTCGATGGCCATAAACTTGACGGCCTTGATTCCGACTTCACTGTCAAACGCACGCCACGCCTCCTCAAGCTCTGTGTCTGAACACACATTGAGTGTGTCGCCTTCGTTATCCGTGTACGTGATGGTAAACGATTCTGGGGGCAAGTCGAACGCATCGATAAACAACCGAGTTAATGCAGAGAGCGTCAAGGTGGTACGATCAACGCTCAGACGACGAAGGTCTTCATGGAGTCCGATCTTGATGGGCACGAGTGTCGGAGCTGTGACAGCTGGTGTAGGTTGTTCGATGTTTGAGGCAGTGCTGATATCTTGACGATCAGATTCATGTCCTTCGAGCGGCGAAGCTGTGACAGCAGGTGTAGGTTGTCGGATATCTGAGGCAGTGTCGATATCTTGAGGATGAGAATCCTGTATCTCAAAATTGACAGAATACATAAATATTAGTGGGTATCAACCACTTCTACTCGTTCCATCAAAACCACGACTTACCTGAGCGATCCCTTGAACAACTGAACTAGTCTCGTGGTGAACATCACGCACAGTTGTCGTGGTGTGTGCTACCGACATCACAATCGATTAAAACATGGACTTGAACCAAATCTACGTGGGAGATTTCATACCTGATACGTTGTTTGTCGGCGGTTCATAGGCAGGAGGAGCACACGGAGTCTCGTCATCGCGGTCGCAACACTCTTTGACGTTTTCCCATGTGTCCGAAGGCGGTAACCACGAGGTCGAAAATACCTGAGGAGGCTCGTCAAAGAGACGATGTAGACTGATTCTCCGATTTCGGTCATCCCACGCAAACGCCGAGTTCACCAGACCCCGATACTCGCGCATGACACCCAAAAACGCATCACACATCCTCTCGAAACACGCCCACAGTCGTTTGGTTTGGTTTTGATCAGCGGCTGCAGCGAGCACAGCTTCAACATGAATTGTGCGATGCAGTGAGCCGGGATCACGACCCACCATGATACGACACGCGGCGACATTGGTCTCTTCGTATACAATATAATCTGGGCCAGCGTCGCACCTGAAGTATGGAGACACACTCGCCACCACGACATGATCAAACAATGGCAACGGCAAGCCAAATGCAAAGTGGTACTCCCAGTGGACACGTACAGCTTCACCTTCACGGGATCTCGTATTGTTGATTCGCAGGATATCACCAAGAAACAACCACGATGCAGGTTTTCTGGTCTGCCAGGACCCCGGGACAATCAAGTCGGAATCCCACTTCATGACCCGATTCGCATCGGCAGAGTACACCAAACGGAACTGTTGCATCACTTTTTTCATGGCTTCCATCAGTTGTGTACTGGAGTTGGCCCGACCAATATGTAGTGTGTTGGTATCGACCAACCCAATCCAAAACGCTTTGGCCATGAGATCCGTGTGATGGACCGTCTGTCCTGTGAACTCGTGGTTGATCACTTGACGAAAAAAGTCGATCAAGAGCATCGGATCGAGGATGATGGTGTCACGAAACACACCAACGTCCAGATGTGCATACCACAACACATCACCAAGATCATGCAGCGTCTCGAGGATGATGCGACACGAGTTGGGGTCCATCTCAAGCTGATCGAGTAGGGCGTTCGCACGAGCAAACACGCGTTTGACTCGCATCGTAGTGTCGAGTGTCTTTGCTTGGTCTCTAATTGTCTTGATTGATTCCAGTACTTGTGAATACCTCTCAGGCATTGGAATGCACCGATCGCTCTGGACAAGAAGTTCTTCAATCGTGGTTCTCGCGGTCATAACCGACTCAAGGTCCGTCGAACTGACATACAGGATACGGAGTGGCTCACTATTCGTACTGACTTCGGGGTCCGGCTCGAAACCCCACTCAGCGTATCGTGGCGTGGGCTGTTCCTTCATTTTTTTCTTCATCGCTTGGACGACGACACCAATGCGTTGCAATTCTGCTAGAAGCTCTTGCTTGATGGACTTCTCTACAAACGCATTGTCACGAGCGGTGTCTTCCTTGGTGACGATAAACACAAACTCGGCGTCTGGCTCCCGAGCAAAAATCATTCGGATCCAGTGGAAGACCCTTCGCTCAACAAACTCCCGCAAAAGACTAATCTTCTGGACGTCTTCATCGGCTGAAATGACCGCTTGCATGAAGGCAATCGTGAAAGATCCGATATCAATCACAACGAAGAATATGGTGCGACGTGTAAAGAAGGCGGAATGGGCCACTTGGTACGGATCTTGGCCAGCAAAATCCCACAATGTCACGCAATATCGCTTGGTCTTCTCGTTGCTGTCGCGTTGAAACTCCAAGATGTGCTGCTCGATGCCAAAAGTACGATCTTCAAAGTTGATCGTATGTGGAAAGTTGTTGATCACCGACTTGATAAAGCTGGTCTTCCCAGCTCGACTGCAACCGACAACGCTTACTTTGAGACGAAAATCAAGTTGACGTGAGAGCTTCAGGTTGTAGATATACACTTCCGTACTCTCTGACCCACGATTAACAACTTCAATCGGGACTATTGTGAACGAACGACCATCGGCGCGTTCTTGGGTCCAAAGCAAAACACACACGCGTACTGCTGGCGCTTCTTTTCGTCCTTTGCCTGATGCTATCAGCTCGTCACACCGAGCATCCCATGAGCCACCGAAGGACACGAGTACTTGGACAGTCGCTAGTGCCTCTAAACCAAAGGCCTGGTGACTTTGATCACGAGACAAGTCGTGGTAAATGCACTTGTGCAACGGCTCCAGTCCAGCCTGTTAGAGAGTCTCAATTGTGAGGTGATAAGTCAACAAAGTCGATTGTGTTGTTGGCGAACGAATATAGGTTTTGGCATGAATGTCGGCCCCCGCTTCCAGCAGTCGTCGCGTAGCTTTGCTTTTGTATCGAGCACTCGCATGATGCAACGGTGTGTCTCCATTCTGTAAGATGATTTGATTGAGATCGATATCACCACAAAATACAGCGTCAACTTACATGATCCTTGGCATTGAGCTCGCTATGAGCTTCGAGCAATAAACCGATGATATCCACATGACCCCAATGCGCTGCATTGTGGAGTGGGGTCTCAACATCCTGATGTAGAGAGTAACACGAGTCCTCGTTAGAATGGTCTCGTTCGAGATTCCACTGTAGCACCAACGAACTTTGTTGGTTGCATTAGGATTCGCGTGGGCTCAAGAAGAAAAGCGACAACTCGTAAACGATTGAAGGTTGACGCAACGTGAAGCGGAGTCCAGCCATCCTAATAAGCGACATCATACATTGTGTCAACGAACATAGCGGACAAGCAATTATCACAGATACATACGCCATCACACACATCCACATCGATGGTTCCGTCCGCCAATTG
>JAADWU010000085.1:0-20811 GCA_023336255.1 Pythium graminicola
GGCGAACTTAGCAAAAACTGAGTTGGTAAAAATCAAACGTTGGAGAATTTCAACAAAAGCACGATGGCGTACAACGACGACGACTGTGGCGATGAGTTTGTGGGATATAATGAATGGGCCGTCGAGTCACTTGGTGTCGAAATGTTTACGGACTTTGTATATGACTATGACGACGGCGAACGTGGCGTATTTGTGGCCGAAGACATTGCACCACAGACGTGCGTGTTGAGTGTGCCGTTTTCATCGCTTTTGACGTTGGAATGGCTCCGTGAGCAAGCGGCAAAGGGCCATAACGTGTATTCCAAGGTTTCGTTCTTTCATTCACTAGTCGAGAAGCCGCGAAATGCGTGGGATCCCGATCGAGAGGATGATTTGCTCGCGTTGACACTGTTGTATGAACGCTTTGGCGCCCGTGATCAATCGCCGTGGCGTCCACATCTCGAGCTACTACCAAAGAGCTACGACAACTTGCTATACTTTACAGTCGAAGAAACACAGGCTCTGCAAGGCAGCACCGTGTTTATCATGGCACAGCAGATGCGACGAAAAGTGCAGGAAGACTATGATCGACTGTGTGCTTCAACACTTCCCGAGCTCATGGACGCTGTGTTGGCTTGTCATCCAGATTTAACGCAAGAGATGGTAGAAGCGGGTTTCAGTATCGAGCAGTTTACATGGGCATTGTCCACAATCTGGAGCCGCTTTGTGTCTCTACGGTTGAATGAGGCCGGCGTCGAGTCCTCGGTGTTTCCCGTGTTGAAAGCCATGGCACCAGTCTTCGACATGCTCAATCACGATCCGTATGCCGAAGTTTCTCATGGGTACAATGCCAAAACCAACGCACTCGAAATTGTCACGCACCAGCATGTCGCCGCAGGTACGCAGCTTTGCATCAACTATGGTGCCGTGTCCAATCACAAGCTCTTGACATTGTATGGGTTTGTTGTACCGGGGAATCCGTACAATGCGATGGATCTGTGGCTCCCCATGGACAAAATAACAACGAAACTATATGATGCCAAGGTCCAAGCGCTGCTTGCTCTGGGCATTGATCATGAGTTGACAGCAGTTGAACTCACAGCAAATGAGGATGTGGATCCGACGATGCTCTTGACGGCTCGGATAACTGCACTCGAGTGTGACGATGAAGCGGAGCTAGCAGCGGCAGTGGAAAAGATCAAGTTTGGCGGAATTGTGAGTGTTGCCAATGAAAATCGCGCTCTTGAAATGCTGCTCTCCACCCTGGAAACGATGCTTGCACAATATGAACACAACGAAGACCGTTCCATCGATGATCTCAAAGACAATGACGATGACGACAAACACCAAAGTCACATGGACATGATCGCAGTCATTCTCATCGGCGATCGTCTTATCCTCGAAAACACTGTCAAAGTCTTGCAAAACATGAAAATGACGATTCTATCCTCAGAAGAGGAGTCTGAAATTAGACGATAACAGACGATTCTCAATATTGCATTGTATTCCCTCTGTTTCCAGAGCCTAGCAAATGGATCTAGTAGTTGCAACCGTTTTAGGGATTGGCGGGAGTTTTGAACAGTTTGATATGTTTGGTTGCTTTGCCTTGGACTAGAATTTCTTCTCCTGTCGCTGAGAAGGTGACACGCTTGATCGAATCCTCGAATGCGTCGTCGATCTGCGCATACTCTTTTCCAGTCACCGTCGAAATGAAGATAAGCTTTCGGTCACGAGCAGCTACTAGAATCTACACTGAAACGTCAGTGATTCCAGAGAGTTACCAAGTGCGACGATGGTCGTACCTTTCCGTTGGGAGTCATGTCGAGTGCGTGGAGAGCCTTCTGTTCACTCGTCTCAATAGCCTTGATGACTCTCGGGTCCTCCATTTGAGCATATCGCACTGAATATGGTGTGAGTGAGGAAGTCAATGAAAGCACCAAGTAGAGTTATTTTACGCACCATTGATATCCCACAAACGAATCGATCCATCCTTGCACGTCGTGACAATTCTATCCACTGGGAGTGTGTCTGATCCGTTGAACGCGAGATCCACAATACCCGTCTACATACAACAATCACATCAGGATTCCAACCACACAGAATACCACGTCATGAACGTACACGGTGACCATGAAGCGACATAATTTTGTTCACTTTCTTGAACATGCCTGTCTTCTCACGCGTGATCTCAAAGATCTTGACTTCGGGTGTATACGCTGCGACAGCAATGTATCGATTGTCTTTCGATGCGACGCAATGATAATTGGTCACTTGATTCGTGTTGACAACCTGCAACAACTTGCCATCAAGACTCCAAAACTTGACTTCAGTGTCCGAGTCACCAGCACAAGTGACGATCGTCCCCCATTGGCTGACATCATTCATCAAAATTGAATGCACATCCTTCTTGTGGTTGATACTGAATTCACCCGTGAGTTCTGGCTTGACTTTGAGTTTCTCTATGGAGATACGACAGCGTTTCAACAGGACAACATCAACTGGTGCAAGAAATACTAATACGTACGGTACATCTTGACAAGTCCATTTTGCGTCGCGACCAGCTACGTACAACGACAACGGTTAGTCATAATATGGTTTTTCGTGTATGCACGACACTCGTACCAGAGTACGGCCATCCGAGCTAAAGTTGAGTGCTGTTGCGTGATCATACTCGAGCGTGATGATATGTGGCTTGAACTTGGGGTCTTTGAGACTATCGCGCAAGTAAATGCGCACGGTACGATCTGTGCTCGCCGTCACAATGAATCGCCCATTGGGGCTATACGCCGCTGATGTGATGGAGAGCTTGTGGCCCTTGAGTGCATGAAGCAATAGAGGATGAGTGTCATTGATAACGTCGTTATTGCCGTCCGTTTGCTTCTTTTTGAGCTCGGCCGTCTTGTCAACTTTCTTGGGCTTTTGCTTCTTCTGTAGCTGTTGAAGTCGTTCGTGCTCTTCTCGTTCTCGTTTTTCTTTGGCTAGACGTGCCTCTTCTTCTGCTTTCTTTTGCTGCTGTTGCGTGTACACATAGAACACACCAGCAGCCCCGACGAGCAGCGCAACAAAGAGTACCAGCAGATCCATGACGATCTTTCTGTGCTCTCCCCTCGAATTGGTTTGGTGCTCGTAGATTATGTTGCGTCTAAGTTGCATGTAGCTTTGCTGCAACATAACTGTGCCGTACCCATGATGACGCCGGTATACCTCTTATCACAAATATTCTGTCAAACCAATCTCATGCTGAGTTGTCATGAGTATACTATTCGTGGTAATAAAAACCTCTATAAATGGATGCGGAGCTGAATGCGTCACTGTCGAAGCAGCTCATTTTTCATCTTGCCAACATGCAGCTTCGTGATGCCGTCGCCATCATCACTGGCGCCGCTGGTGGTCTCGGGCGTGCATTTGCCGAACGAATTCTCGAAGGTGGTGGTCGCGTTTTCATCACGGACATCAAGCTCCAACAGCTTACGACCACCGGCAGACAGCTCGTCGAGACGTACAGGAAGAACACTATTGCATGGACGCATCAAGATATTGCCGATCCCGACTCGTTTCAGCGCGTGTTTGCCGAAGCCATGACGTTCTTTGGTCGACCAATTAATGTATTGGTCAATAACGCAGGGATTGGTGGAGATGGCAAGTTCTGGAAGGACGATTTGCCGCGATCGTGGGAAAAGGTCATCACTGTTGATTTAACGGCACTCATACGCGGTGCACAGGTTGGCATCCACCACATGAAGAACCATCTCCAAGGGGAAGAAGGTGTGGTGGTAAATATCTCGAGCTTTGCAGGGATTCACGCAACAGCCTTCTCGCCTGAATATGCCGCTGCCAAGGCTGGAGTCGTTGGATTCACACGTTCGTGCTTTCCACTCCAGCAAGAAGCCAATATCCGTGTCGTCTGCCTTGCGCCAGCATTTGTGAAGACTGCATTGGGTCATCAAGCCGAACGATTCTTGTCGGGATACGTGGAATTGGTTGGTGGTGTCATGGAATTGGACAAGGTCGTCGTGGCGTTTGACTTGGCGCTGCAAGACGAAACCAATACTGGTCGTGTCATATTCATTGAACAAAGTGGTCATGGGTACCATGAGTTTGTGGGTAGTGAACGAGTGCTCTATCCCAGTCCCAAGCTCTAGCTGCATGGAGAAAATGTCATTTTTGTGCTTGTTTCTCAACATTTACTTTTTGGGTGAGGTTACACTTGAGTTGTACACGTCAACATTTCCTTGATGCACTACTTCAATAACCTCGTTAAAACTATATTATCTAACCATCAAAGAATCAAATCAGAGAGATTTAGCACTAAATAGAACGGATAAGCCTGTCATAATGCATCTACTGTAGGGTACGCAAGCGTATTGCCAGCAGCCATTATTCTCCAACATTCGCGACCGCCCATAAGACCAATGAAGTTCTCCGAGACTGTTGCTATCGTCACCGGCGGCGCCGCAGGATTTGGTCGCGCATTCGCTGAGCGTATCCTCGAGGGTGGTGGCCGTGCATTCATCACAGATGTGAACGTCAAGCAGCTCGAGATTACTGGAAATGAATTCGCGGTCAAGTACGGTAAAGGCAAGATTGCCTGGACACATCAGAATGTCGCCGAAAAAGCGTCATTCTACCGCGTTTTTGACCACGCCCAGAAATACTTTGAGCGTCCAATCAATATGCTCGTGAACAACGCTGGGATTGTCGGTGACATGTCATTTCTTCACGATGGTGCACCGCGTAACTGGGAGAGTGTGATTATGATTGACCTCACAGCGCTCATGCGAGGTACACAAATTGCTATCCAGCAGATGCGCAAGCACCTCAAGGGTAAGGAAGGTGTAATTGTCAACCTCGCGAGTATGGCGGGTCTCTCCCCAGCGACGTACTCTCCAGAGTATGCAGCCGCCAAGCACGGTGTGGTAGGGTTTACGCGCTCATGCTACCCGCTCAAGGAGCAAGACAACATTCGTGTCGTAGGTCTCGCGCCAGGTTTTGCCAAGACTGCAATGGGCCAATTGGCTGTAGAAAAACTGTTGGATTTGACAAAGGCCATGGGGGGTCTCATTGAAGTCTCGGCGGTTGTCGATGCGTTCCAAGAAGTTGTCGAAGATGAAACAAACCCTGGTCGCATCATGCGCATTGTCACGACGGGTCGTTCATACTACCGTTTCCCTGGTGACAAGCTGATTTACCCAAGTGCCAAGCTCTAAAGGGTCCACGTTGTCATTGATCGTCACCATCGTTTCAGACCATAAACATATTCTAGATAAATCAGCTAACCTTGGTGATGTACTAGAGCCCTGTATTGACTTCGACGCTGTAGTCTCTAGTCGTCTAGGAGCTTGAGTGGGCCCCATTCACGACAGTAAACAAACACCAGTCATTCTTATCAAGGCATTATGTTTACCCTCAATTCCCAAAATTTGCATTTTTGCGATCATGGCTTCGAGTCACCTTCACGTAACCTGCCCCTCAGGGTTACGCTAGCTTCAATCAACATCTTGTACACGTCAACACTACGGAAGCTGATGCAAACCCAATCCGATGACTGCTTGCGGGTTCTTCAACATCCTGTCTAATCCTATAACCCCTCCTACAGCATCTCGTCAAATCAGCTCATTCCGATATTGCACACAGTCCCAAACCTCAATAAACCCATATCTGCTATGTCAAACACCAGCACAAGCACATTCCACAAAATCCTCATTCCTCCACAAGTGCCATGAAGTTTTCCGAGACTGTTGCCATCATCACGGGCGGTGCCACTGGCTTTGGCCGTGCGTTCACTGAGCGCATTCTCCAGGGTGGTGGTCGTGCATTTATCACGGACGTCAACGTCGAACAACTTCATATTACGGGCCGAGCATTTGCGGCCAAGTATGGCAAAGCCAAGATTGAATGGACCCATCAGAACGTTGTGGATGCCGACTCTTTCCATCGCATCTTTGAACGTGCGCACAAATTCTTTGATCATCCAGTCAACATGCTTGTAAACAATGCAGGGATTGCTGGGGATATGTCGTTTTTCAATGAAGATACGCCACGTAGTTGGGAAAGTGTGATCACAATTGATCTCACAGCGCTTATGCGTGGTACGCAAGTGGCCATTCAACAAATGCGCAAGCATCTCAAGGGGAAAGAAGGTGTGATTATCAACCTTGCAAGTGTTGCGGGGTTGTACCCCGTCACGTACTCGCCTGAGTACTCAGCTGCCAAGCACGGTGTCATTGGTTTCACACGTTCGTGCCACCCACTCAAGAAGACCGACAATATTCGTGTCGTTGGTTTGGCCCCTGGCTTTGCCAAGACGGCAATGGGTCAATTGGCGGAGGATAATCTCCCCGAAGAAACCAAGGCCATGGGTGGTCTCATTGAAGTTGCAGCAGTTGTCGATGCCTTCCAGTTTGCGGTGGAAGACGAGACGAACCCTGGTCGTATCATTCGTATTGTCAAGACGGGTCATTCGTACTACCGTTTCGCTGGTGACAAGTTCCTGTACCCAAACGCCAAGCTCTAAGTCATGTCCACACACTGTCATCATCTCTCTGTAGCTTTCATTTGAACGAGAACCAGTGAGATATGCATGTAATTTCGTTGTGATTCATACAATGTTGGCCGTGCCTAACAAGCATCTGCGTGTGGTTGTCGAGCGTAGATGGTATCTTTCCCTGTTCGCTAGGCGTTGCTCACGTCCCCTGGATAAATAAAAGGAAAGGAGCTCGATCCCTATATGCGTGGTCGTGTACATTTCTTTTCAATGTATAGGCAGTCGTTCCATTCAATTTAAAAATCGGCAAATGGATCCTTGCCATTGTACACCGGTACGATTGCATCGTCTTGAGAATCGGGGTACGGATCAAAGTTGGACGTATCGTTTGCTGTGCCGACCTTGGGAATAATTGGTGCTGCTCCCTTTCGTGCCAAAAGTTCTTCCCAGTTGAGACCACTGAAAAACTTGTGTTTTTTGATATCCTCAACACCTGCCTTGAGACAACCGTATCGCTTGGTGAGATCAGCCGTAAGCAATCGTTTGATCAAAGCCTTGGCATTACGGTCAAAGAATCGTGGAAAGTTGAGTTTGCCCGATAGAATCTGTTGATAGATACCCATGGGATCGTCGTCGCAGAATGGTGGTTGACCCGCAAGCATTTCGTACATTAGAATACCCAACGTCCACCAATCGACGCCTTTGCCATGGCCCTTGTTCAGCAATACTTCTGGTGCAATGTATTCCGGCGTTCCACACAACGTATAGGTTTTGAAGGCCACACGTTTGGCAAACCCAAAATCTGTAATCTTGATATATCCTTCAGAATCGAGTAGTAGATTCTCAGGTTTGAGATCACGATAGATGAAATCCTGACTGTGCAAGTACTCAAAGATTGCAACGACCTGAGCGGCGTAAAAGCGTGCAGTGTTGTTGTCAAAGCGACCTGCTTTCCGTAGATGCGTGAAAAACTCGCCACCAATGACGTATTCCAATACCATATAGAGGTACTTGGTATCTTGATACGTGCCCGCAAGGTTCACAATGAAAGGATGATCGAGACAGAGAAGAATCGATTTTTCCGACAGCATGTGCTCGACCTATCCATCTCATGCATTAGTACTTGAATCCTTTGATCAGGGTATTCTAGAAGCAAACCCACCTGCTGTAAGCGAATGATCTCGGCCTTTTTCAGAATCTTGATTGCCCAATATGTTGAGGTTGCCTAGATCCACAGACTCAGTCGAATGAACGTCAATTCCAGTTTGTTGAATGAATCCCTCCTACCTTGTGTGTAGCAAAGCGAACACGCCCAAACGATCCCGTGCCCAAGGTCACACCCATTTCAAACTGCGACGCATCTAGATGACCGACAAACTTGTGGTTCTTGTTGGTGGTCGAGAGGGTCGCTGGTCCAGTACCAGCGCTAGAAGCGACCGCAGGCGTCGCCATTTTTGCTCGACGTAGGAGTAGTCGCTCGGTCTAGCCTATCGGATCGGTCGACAAGCTGAGGGTTTATCAGTCTCTCTTGGCAACAAGTGCGTGGTGGCGACGGCGCGATGGCGTTTCGTTCGTTTCCTTCCTCGTGGCTCGGAAGCCAATTCGTTTCTTCTCGCACTTTGGCCCCGGACCAGACACTCACCAGCGCGAAGAGGTGAAAGGCTATACTTAGCGTCTTCAAGCGATCCAATCTACGATGCCCACAGTGAGCTATAAGCGGACGACGTGTGAGTGGATGCCCAGTCCAAAGCGTCGGTCTGCGGTATGGCCCAAAAGCTAAAGTGTAGACGGTTACCTCGAGTTCTGAGTCGACGCCGTCTCATTGGACCACGACGCTTGAGGCTAAAGGTAGTATATGGGCTTCGTTGTCTGATGAAACAAGTGTAGTAGCATCGCGGGCGTGGAGTTGCGCATGAAGCGACGCGATCGGAGCATTATCAGGAGCTCTCGACGCCAGTTTCTTCTGTTCTATTTTTCCTTGAGCTGTACGCGCCTGTTCGGGGAAACAGACCGACATTCTTTTTCATTTCGTCTATGTCAGTAGATAGTAGCACAGCAAATTCTTCTCATCTGGCCAGTCTACTATAATAAAACGTTTTACAGTTAATAATGTCAAATATGGATCAAATATTGATGTAACAGACAAAATGTGAGCAAGATATGCATGATGCTACACATAATGCGACTACGAGAATATGCACATTGTTCGCTCGGAGATCGTCACGGAGCTCCTCGTCACGTGTGCTGCGGACGACCGTATCGACACGGGAACAGTGATAATGAGCATCGCTCCTACAGCCCAATCGTCGGAACCTGCGCTGCCATCGCAACTGCGTGAAGACGCTGATGGAGATCTTGATGTTCCCCGTAAAAAACGCCCTCGGACCCGTCGAGACGACTCGCAATCTCCTCAGGCGCGTCTGGTACACAATAGAGACCGAGTGATCGAGCTGGAGACCATGGCGATCGGTAGCGCCGACGTCACAGGCACACAACTCTGGCGCGCATCCTTTCTATTGGCCGAGTATTTGCTTCTTCGATCGGCCGAGGTCGATGGAACGACGCTACTTGAACTCGGTGCTGGTGTAGGTGAGTCCTTTCGAATCGACAATGAGCCCACGTTGTTGGCTTATGCTGTTCCTCTCTCCTAGGCTTTGTCTCGCTCGTGGCAGCACGTATGGCAACCACCGTCTTTGCTACTGACGGCGACGTCGAGGCCTTGAGGGTATGTGAACGCAACACCCATCGAAATCCATGGTCTCGTGATCGCGTGAATGTACGTCATTTAGAATGGGTCAGCAATCATGAGGATGAGAGAGACTCAGCCACGCAACCTCGTGTTCCAGCGCGATTCGTCCTATCACCATTCGACCACGACAAGATGGCGTCTCGTGTGGATTGGATCATCGCAAGGTGCGTCCCATGCCATTGTCTTGGGGTTTACAGCATCTGATATACAATCGTAGTGATGTTTTGTATGACGATGACGTCGCTGACTGTTTTCTCGACACACTCCATCGACTTATGTTGCAGCATCCGAATGCGACGGTGCTGGTCGCTGCCGAGCGACGTATCGTGTTCTCAGCGCTCACACTCAGTGAGATTTCCCTTGGTTACGACGCGTTGCAGCGACGACAATGCCGTCATCATGTCCATTGTTCACGCACCACTTGTGTGATCTCTTGTCCTGCGTGCAACTCCACATCCACACCTCATTTTGTCATGACTCCGATTACCATTGATTCCATACCTCGTGTGTACGATTATGATCGTGTGTCGACGCTTCTCCTATGGCAATTGCATACCGTGATTTCTGAAGATTTGCAAGTGTAGCCATCTTGCAAAGATCTTGTATTTGGGAGTTCTTGGTGTGCCTTTCGATCTTTCGTGAAGGGTCGTAGACAACTTGTTGTCGTGGTTCATCATGGCCCCTCCAGAAGACTATGACTGGCTCGTCCTCTTACAGCCATCGCTTGCCTCCACAGCGTCGGTCGATGGCGCGAGTGATAAGTGTCTTTTGATCACGGATGCCTATGGTCGACTAATGCAAGTCGTGTTGGCTTTTACGGCGCTGGTCGTCATGTATATCAAACGTAAACTTGAGACGCCAATGCGACCACTACGTGTCTGGGCACTCGATGTGAGCAAGCAGTGTTGTGGGGCATTTCTCATCCATTGTACCAGTATTTTACTCTCAGTCGTATTTGTCGCCGCTGCTGACAATGGGGATGACGAGTGTGGGGTCTACTTTGTCACCTTTATGCTGGATACGACATGGGGTGTCGTTGTCATTCTCTTGATGTTGCAATTGGAACATGCCTTGGCGGTGCATTTTGGCTGGCGGGACTTGATTGAAAGCGGCTTTTACGGGGATCCACCACGACTTTTCATTTGGGGCAAACAAGTTGTGGCTTATGCCTGTGCGGTTCTTACGATGAAACTCATTGACTCTCTCCTCATTCTTTGGTATTACCATGAAATTGCGACCTTTGCAACCAACCTCTTTCGGTCATTTAGCAATCATCGTCATTTGGAACTCTTGCTTGTGATGATTATTATCCCGGGATGCTGCAATTCATTTCAATTTTGGGTACGTGGATATATTCACAAACGCGTTTGTATGCTCATTGATCTGTTGTATGATAGATTGTGGACTCGTTCTTGAAATGTGATGGCTCCCGATGGAAAGCATTCACATCATTCATCACGAGTGACGACGAAGAGCCACGCAAGAGCGTGGTGGTCTCCCCACTCAGCGATGAAGAAACTAAATCTCTCATTGTCGGGACAGCTGCACCACCGCAGCTTCTTCCAGCCCCCTTAATCAGGACTGTATTTTCGTACGAAACCACAAATCCCTCAACTCCGTTGATCGATACGCAAAATGAGACGACCCCGTCCACTACAGTGTTGTAAGAACCACCAAAGAGAACAGTGACAGAGGAATTGATTCTGAAATTTAATGGATCAAACGTGAAAATGTCGGACATTTTGTCTTGTCTAGTGAGATTGACGCTCGCGCTGTAGCTGCGCACGTCGTTGTTGAATAAGTTCGTCCACCGACATGCCGCTCGTAGATGTTGTCATTGGCGATCCATCGCCATTTGTTGCATATGATGGGCCAGGTGCCGGCGATGATGACAGCTTTCCTGACCCTGTGAGATCGACTGCACGTGTGCCTGGGACTTTGGATGGATGCTGCGTCGGTATGGCGTCGCTACCAGCCGACATCTTGCTTGTGGAACTCGTCGATGACATGGCTGAACCGCCTGAACTCGTTTGATTCGACGACTCGGCGTTGCGCAAGGCGACAATCGAGGCATTGACAAGTCGTTGTAGCGCATGAACTTCTTTCGCAAGCCACTTGGCTGGCTCCCCCAGTTGCTCGGCTCCACCAACCGACTGGAAGGTCGCTTCGGACGCTTCGCTGATTGCTGTGACAAGGGTCTTGATCTTTTGTTCCATGATGGTCTGCACAGCACGCCGTTCTTTGACCAAGGTATCACATCGTGTTTGCAATTGAATGGTTTGGGATTGATTCTGTGGATCAAATCCTTTGCCTTGTTCGTCCTTGAGTCGTTTGTTCTCGTTCTCGAGAGCCTCCACTTGTCGCTTGATCTTGTGCATCTGGTCTTGAACTTGTTGCTGCTGGTTCCACGCCATCGATTTCATCCGTGCTTCCATTTCAACTTGCACGAGTTTTTCGAGTCGATCCCGAAGCAAATACTCGACCGAGACTTTTTCTGCTTTGACTTCTTCCAGCTCCTTCGCGAAACGTTGCTGATCTCCCGCCTGAGCTTCCAGCAAACTCGTTAACTCATGAATTTTTTCCTCGGCGGACAAAAGAGGGAGATCGGCGATATCTGTTCGTGCCGATCGCCCACCGGCGACATTGATGCTGGCAGAATCTGAATTATGTGCGCGGTATTGCTTGTGAGTGATCAAGAGTTCTGGTCTCGGTGCTCCACCATCATTATTGGAGCCACTCAAGCTACCCCATTCAGCTCCTTTTGAAGTGCCTCCATTTTGCTCGAGTGTAACGCGCTGGAGGTGGATTAAGTGGGCGGTTTTCTCGTCCAATTTTTCCTCCAGTTCTTTCTGATGACGATCGTAAGCATCCAACTCGTCTTGTAATGCCGTGATCTGCTCGTCTCGTTCGTTCAGACGCTGTGTGAGTGCGATCATGATGTCTCGTTGCTTGAGTAAGAGTTGCTTGTATCGATCCACTTGAGCCTTCTCTTCTTCAATACTCTCGCGCTCTTTTTCGAGGTCGGCAAGTCGGCATTCGTATTCTTTCCGGATGCGGTCCTGATGCTCCTTGAGTACATCACGTAGAATTGGATCTTCGGCATCAAATACAGCACCTCCCTCCCCACCGATGGCCATGAATACAGCATCACCCGACTCGGTCATCATACCAGCTACACCAGCAGCTACACCACCAGGACCAGCAGCAACACTTCGACGCTGGCTGCTCGTAAGCATTTGGCTCATGAGAGTGGCAATGCGTTGTTCCAGCTTTTTCTTCTCTTCTTTCTCACGCATAAACTCACGTGAACGTTCTTCGAGTGCGCGAATCGCAGCCATTTTGTCTTCTTCTGCACGACGTCGCTGCTCATCTAGCTCTAGGAGGCGACGTTTATCCACAACATTGCGAGATTTCTCCTCGAGCTCGGCTCGTAGACGCTTGAGTTCACGTTCGTACTTGCGCAATAAGCTTTTCTGATCCAGATCCTCGTTCACTCGGGCTTCGTTCTTGATACTCTTGGCTCGATTGGCAAACTTCAGAGTCGACAACGATTCGGTGATGGCCTCCAGTGCTGGTGATATCATCGCCATCATCGTTGTCTTGCAATTGCCGCCGAGCGAGTCTTCCAAAATACGCGTGAGCTTGCTATCTCGGTAAGGAATATGCTGTCGGCCTCGCGCATCGGTGAGGGCCGCAATGACGTTGCCCAACGCGGAGAGGGACTGGTTAATCTTTTTGCTTTCTTCCAAGCGTTGGCCGGTAGCACCCGAGAGACGTACCCGCTCGGACCCAGCCAAATCCACGAGATTGAGTTTACCAACTTTGAAACTCTGACGGATCATCGATTCGAGTTTAGGGTGCAGCTGCCCTGGACTCGTCCCGTTCCCACCACCACCTCCATTGCGCGCTTGATATGCATTCACCAACGCTGTAAACTCTTCCGGGGAAATATCGTTGCCTTTCGCATCGACATACGCCGTCTTGCTCTGTTCCGCGATAATGATGAACACTGCATGACTACGAGACGAAATCTCGTTCATCTTGGTGCTGCCTGTCGCACGCATTGCACCTCCCCGTTCCATCAGTCCATATATCTCTTCTGGAGATCGCACCACCCATTCTGAAAGGCCTTCCACAAACACGCCACGTTTCTTGTCTTCACGAATGGTCAGGTTGTTTCGTTCAGGCTTGAGCAAATCAGATATCGATTCATTGTAGATTTGCAAGTACGACGCACGCACAAGAAACCGCATACGGGCCGACATGTTGGATTGAATATGCTGGAAAATCTGTTCAATTGCCCGGGGAATAATCCCTCGCTCTTCCACGGCCGACGCGCCGGAACCGCTGTTGAACCCTTCCATTGTATACGTCTTACCTGTGCCAGTTTGACCATAAGCAAATATGGTCGCATTGTAGCCTTCAAGGGATGATTCAACCACGGCTTTGGCTGTGTTTTCATACACGACCCGCTGGGTACAGTGTTGATCGTAGACATGGTCGAATGAAAACACATGACTGCCGTAGGCCCCAGGGGAGAGCGCCGCTTCCCCATCCCCTCCACTGCCCCCGCCGACACCACCCCCTCCTCCACTTCCACTACCCCCGCCGCCTCCATTGGGTTGGATCGTGGAGAGGTTTTCCGAGACGGTAAGCACATGCCCTTCGGTATCCACGTGAATGACATTCTGAAAGGGACGATCATTGTGAAGTTCACGCGGTAGTGGCGGACGGACACGGATCACCACCTTGAAATTACTTCCTCGTTCGCCCAACCCGCCAATCATCGATCCGGATCGGGAGCCCACACTCATGGGCGAGCCGGTGCCATCGTGTCGAGCACTCTGGATCGACAAGCTTTCCGAGATATTGGACGACGTCTCGTCATCGGTCGTACCACGGGAAGTTGAATATGCATTTGAAATCGCTGCACGTTGTAAATAATCATTGGTTGATGTGGAAGAACCAGAACCACGACGGGCAGTCGTAGCATTCGACGGTGACGATCGTGCTGACGAGGAAGTTGCGTGTTGGGCGGACGGACTTGTGCCAGGCGTGACGTTGATCGACATACCACGCGCATGGGACGGACTAGCAGTCACACTGTTGCGTGGCGTCACGCCGGAGCCGCGTGAGCTGCGCAACGAGTTGGCGAAATCCATTTTCACGTGGAAGGTCAGCTAATAGCGTACCTCGTCCAAGTGTAACCGCATGCCCAAGTTACACGACCTTTCACATACCACTCCCTGGTGAAACGCCGGCCAATGCGATCGGTTGTTGGAGAGGAAACGGAGTGATGATAGTTGGTCATGGCTGCTCTTCAGCAAGGAGCTTCATCATCAGGAATCGTATTATACTGTGATTTCGTCGATTTGGTCCATTTGAACTCATTTTATAGCGAATCATGATGGATATGGCAGCTTTTATGACCAATGAGAACATTTTCTGGTATTTATGGACCGAGATTCCTAACATATGGAGGTTCATTTCTTGACATTTCGTTGGTCGAGGAGTTTTGAGTTTTCTCTAAGGGACGTTCAAGACGGTCATGGCTTTGAGAGCTTCGTGGTCACGACGTGTGCGAGAACGCAATAGCTGGTAAGAGGATACTGTAGTGGTAGGGTCGATTGTTGGAATTGGTCATCACTCATGGGCGGCTACGACGGCTTCAAGAATGGCTTCGGCTCTGGTAGCGAAATCAGGTTCGTAGCCCTCCAGTAGTGGGGCGATCATAGCTGCAACGGTTGCAGCGGGTATCCGATCGGCGGGTCGTTCGACAATCAAGAGCTTGAGAAAGATTTCGTAAATCACTGGTGGAAACGAAATACCACGGAAACAAATGAGACATCCTTGATCCGCGAGACATTGACCATACCCTTCTTGAGCATGGCACATGAGATTATGACGCCAGTTTTGATCACAAATGAGCGCAAGATGACCCTTGGGGTATCCAAAGCATAGCAATTGATACAGCTACACATACACAACCACGTCAGTTTTGAGAAATCTTATATCCTCAGGATCAACAAACGTACCAATACACCAGCCGACCACATATCCGCTGCCGCACCGAGAAAGCCTGGACGTGGAGGGGCGTGATGGTTATGTTCACGCACTTCTTGGGCTACGTACAGCGGCTTGAATTTGACCAAACGTTCGTTGGTTCCCGCGAGACCATCGTTGGTCATGATCTCGGAACTGCCAAAATCAATGAGCCGTGGATTGAAGTTGGCATCGATCACCACGTTGCATGGATCAAGATCCAAATGGCATACATTGTTGGCATGCATGAATGCTAGGCCTTGCATGACGCCATGGTAAATATACAACGCTTCCGTCATCATCGCCTCGGCGACAAACGCATTGACAATGGTTTCAATACTCGGGAGTGACGACATAGTCTGTACAAGTCGTTGAACTGCAAAACGCTTGTAGTCGGTAAGTCGACGCTTCACGTACATGATCAAACTTCCATTTGCAGCAAAATCCATGGCGATATACTCATTGTGTCCATCCGTACAGCATTCCCATTGTGAGAAATACGGTGAACGATAAACACCAGAGAATCCAGGTGGTTGGAGTTTCGCCATGACACGTACTTCATTGAATACATCATCATGCTGTAGCTCCAGTTGACCTTTGTCCATGACCTTGAGCGCAACATCATAATAACCGAGTTCCTTCAGTCTATTTCTTTTGAAATACTTGCCATATTTGACCACTCCACATCGACAAATCCCAACATTCGCATTCTCATCGGCCGTTTCTTCACGGGAGGACAACACCACTTGATGTACGGGATGCATAAAGCACACAACACCGCCTTGATCTTCGTCCCATGGCATAAAAGCGACAGGAAGTTGCATCGCAAACGGTGGATATCGTGGCGGTTGACCACGATGGACAAATTCAGCATAAATGGGGCGGCCACGTTGACGATTATAGATAAATTCGACTTGTTGGAGTGGTTCCATGGTGCGGAACGTGTGTGTATCGGCGACTGTGAACGAAGGGAGCGGACGTGCCACTGAGTGAGAATGATGCGCGTGAGGTGACGACGAGGGAGAGCCGAGGAGCGTTGGTCTCAGCCTCAGATGGGGAGGATCAGATACATGCCAATTTGATCCAATCATGGATCGCCAACTCAGATAGAAGACCTGCAGTTGTGCCTTGTCACATCGAGTGTATCCACAAGAATACGTGAGGTGGCTGTATGACCATGGGAAAAAGCCTCGAAGATGGTGGGACACAAAGAGAGATATTCGAAAAATAACAAAATCATTCTACGTGATCAAGTCTACACAAATCCACCAATGCGGGCATGTTTATGGACTTGCTTGGTCTTGAGCGGACGTGGATTTGGTGGTTTGTACGCAAGCAAATTGCGTGCCGCCATGCCTTTCATTGGAACGATCTTGACAGTGTAGACACCGTCTGGGTCTTCAATCGACCCCAAACGAGGAATGAACGGACGCTGGCGCTTGTGCTGTGGTGGTGGCGTTGGTGGTTGAACCAACGAAGGTGAACGCACCTCGTCTGCGTCCTGCTCGAGAGCCAAGGCCGACCAAAAGGAGAGACCAGTACTGCGCTCACTGATGGACGATGCATCGGAATCAGTGAACCCGGAGAAACGAATGAAGGAAATCTTGCCACTATCACGAGGTGCCACGGTCGGTAAGTCATTAACAATGGAGATGGCAATCGATTCCGTTGGAGTAGGCAACATCTCGTGGATGTTGGGCGAGACAACGACGCTCTCGTTGGTCGTCTCGGATTGAGGGAAGCACTTGTGGACATTATGGAAGAAGACCATCATGATCACAAATACGACCACGCCAACGATAGTGATCGCTGAGGCCATGATGAAAGCGAGTGGAGGATTCGAAAGCGGTGTTTGTTCGAGGCGAGGAAAACGAGAATGAGCGACCGCCTTTGTCGTCGCTCACACGCAGCGTAGCACGCATGCACAACATGACGCTCTCGCTTTCTGTATTTACACACACACACACACACACGCAGCGCGTCGGCTGGCTCGTGCGACTTGCATGCTGAAGGCGATCCGATCCATGAATTTGAAATGAGTATATGTAGCCATCTTATTCTGAAACATTGTGAGTTACACACGTCGCAGATGGTCCCCCACTGAAAAGCAGCCGACCAGTTGGTCCGAACACTACTGTACTTTGCGTTCTAGTATCGGAATCCTCATTGCAACGACCAGGAACGAGTCAGAGCGACACGAACATCAAGTATTAGTCACACAACGGTGGCAACGAGTGGTTGTTGAAACACAGGTTCTAGATCGTATGTCCTCTATTTCTAAAATACATTATTTCAAAGTGCAGAAAATCACGAATCGGGATTTCCTCATTTTTGATAGTTGGATTGTATCATATTTGAGGGTTCTGAGTCTGAGACTTCCCCTGTCCAGTTTACTCGACGTGATGGAGCCAGATTGGTGGGTCACCATGCAATGGTTTATGTTGTCTTGAGCATGTGCACAGTGATCATGTGGTCGTGTGTACACGCACACGCTCTTCTCCTTATTGATGTGGCACCCACTTACTTGAGAGATTTCCCCCATTAGTGGAACGTGCACGGTGCTCAAGTGGGGAGACTGGTCCGACATTTGTCGCGTCGACTCCCTCGTGCACGCACTTGCAGCTGCGTTTCCACCAATATTGCGTTGACTATGAGTCGATGATGCCCCGTACAGTGACGCGTATTGCTCAAGTGGAGCTCTGTAGGCCTTGCCATGGCTCATGTGTAGTCGACCGAACATCCTTTCTCCTATGAACGCTGAAGCACTATCGTTGTGGCGCCTCTTGACAGCCCAGATCAGGAACGGAGAAGTTTGCATTCCTCCGGAAACTTGAAAACGATGTGACTCTGGTGGGTTATGTTTACAGCAGCGTCACTGTGATGAGGATCCAGTCAACTTCATTTTGTGATCGGAAAACCCAGCCGGTTCGGTGTGTCCAGAGACGCAGATTGGAATCCTCAAATGGTTGAACGTCATGGGTTTTGATGGGATAATGGTGTCTTAGACGTCATTGCGTAATGTCATTTGGTGTTCAAACACCCGAAGAAACGAAGTTGGAGGTGGGCAAGTCTGATCTTCGATGATGGCGCAAGGCTTTTCACCACCAAACTACAGAAAAGAATCAAAATTGTGAATGGACTGTCTATCCATCCACGTGTGTGAAGCCAACGTCTCAGCGAATTCAGGATACAGTGGGCCAGAGTGGACCTGTCGTGTAGGTGAGCAACACAAACCGGAGACTGTCTTTGCAGTCAGCCGTCCCAGCGAAGTGCGTTTCGAATTCGCTCTCATCCACAATTTTCACTCCCAACGATAGCGCTTGCTTGTCTTGAAACAAGGGATAGTACAATATTTGATGGCACGAACGGGCGGCTCGCAGCTATCGAACCAGTTTTCCAGCTACAGTAATTCTCAAGTCACGCTGAAGCCGAGGCAGACGATTCGTCTGTGTCCCAACCACGCAACCAACCCATCCAATCCTGGGCTCAGCTTCCATTAACAATTTGTTGTCCCTCTTAGCGATTCATGAGAAAGCTGCCAGCACGAGCATGTCGAACGGATTGGGAATACGACGAACAAAAAGATTCGAGTTCGTCGGCAGCGGAAACAAAGTCACTGCAGGATACAGTTAGCGATACGGAGACCAAAGAGGCAGTCAGGTCGCATCAACAGCGACGGACCTACGGTCGACAACGCGTCAGCGATGATCAAAAGCGTGAGCGTAACCGCGCCACGTTCCGGCGCTTTTACCAACGACAACAGGTATGCCAGTACGACATATAGTGGGTTCCATAGCGCTCTCATTTCTTGTATTGCTCCGCCCAGCAAATGCTGCAGGAGTTACGTGGAGAGCTCGAGATGCTCACCGAGGAATATCGGCAGATGCGTAGTGCGCGGCAGGATTCGGCCGAGGACCACGATCCTTCTAATACCACAATCGTACGCCTTCTCACGCACAAAGATCGATTGTCTGCGGAGCAAATTATCCTCCTACAAGATGTTGAAGAACAACTCAAGACTAGGCGATCTCTTGGTCGACTTGTTGACGCGTACCATGACGATGACGGTCCAGACCTCGTCGGCGCTACAACATACTCCACTCTACCACTGTCGTCCATCGATTTTCATACAAACCTTCAAGCTGCAATGCATCGACTCAACGAAATCCACGTGAAGATGCCGATCTCTCTGCCCACAAACGCCTTTGGCTGGCGCTACTCACTCGAGGAAGACGACTATCATCTAGCATTTCTTTCGACCAAGGATTTTTCGGATACTTCGCTCCCGGTGGCCGAGGTCGCCCGACGTACGTGGCAGTTTTACTCGGAATCAACATCCAGTGAAGGTCCGTCTTCCATTGCCCCATCGTCACTTGCTCGGATGGACCGCTCTGTGCTACCACAAGTACACAACCAGGACGAGAATACTCGACTTGTCTTCCGACAACTAGTGCGTGTTCATCCAGAATCGGCAAGAAGCGAAAGTGATAGCGTTCTGGACGGAGGTGAGGCACCACCCTTACGCATAAGCAAATCAGTCTATGCTGTAACGCTAACCCCATTGCCTTCTGGAGGCTACGCCATCGTCTCCAGCTCGATACCGAATCAAGAGGCCTACGAGCCGGTCAACTGCCCTGCAATCAACATTGAGTCTACCTCGAACGACCTTCTCGACAACAATTTGAGCATTTTACTTGGTGCTGAACCGCGTAGAATTCATGAAGAGTGGATTGACGAATTGGCATGGTACGTGAACAGTGATCAAAGTAATTCATTATAGTTTCTCATGGGTTCACCTGCGATGTAGGTGGCGCATTGAGCCAAGCCAAACTGGTGTTCAGGTCTCCTTCACTAGTCGCACGCAATTGTGCATGGCGCTCTCACCTAATGCTTCCTTCTTGGAAATACTACGTCTCATCGTGCAATGGGAGTCTGCTGTTCTAGGCACGACACCGATCACTACGAGTCTAATAGACCCATAACCGCTATCGCTCTCATGAGAAGGCGTATTATACGTTCCTATCGGTTCTCAGGATACATAGGATGACGACCGGCGATTGTCGAGTGTTTATTCTCATGAGATCACCAATCTGATAAGCCACTCCCATCCCCATGGACAGCGAATCTCTTCACCGAGACTCTGTTCTTGAAGTGCAGCTGCAGTGTGGGCGGATGTCCCACGTTTGTTCACTCAGAGTGGCTGCGAGTCATTTCCATTTTCCATACATCCTTGTGAAGAGATCTGTCCAACAAGTTGAACACGGCGGACATGATCATCAACTCGACACCAACTCGTTATACTCAATATTGCCCTTCGTATTATCAATACTTCGACGTAATACCACTGCGACAGTATTAGTCTGACCTCAACGTCATTATGATGACGATGTCATGTCATGATTGCCGCGATTATCCAAAAAACCACGATGTTTCTGTCCTTCCGTCCGTTGGCTCAAGAGCCTGGACAATCACAGACCGGATTTTTCGATGAGCAGCTGGCAGTTCTCTACACACACCCAATCCTGACGCCAGGGTAAGCATGCGTCGAGTACAACAC
>JAADWU010000086.1:0-20680 GCA_023336255.1 Pythium graminicola
ATATGGATCGTCTACTTTTGTAGTTTTCATGATGGCTAATTATGGCTACATTTGGATGTGTCAGTGGATGATGCATGCACATTGACACCTTGCTCGTACGTCATGAGCCAGTCGCCGTTCCGTGTCGGCTCGAGCGGTGGCGATGCGGCGTCGCTCCTCGCAACGATGGCCCAAAAAGGCAATAAAGAGACACGCGCGAATGAAGCCCTGGCGATGAAAGACGAGCAAATGAAGATACTAAGTGAACAAAATTCGCATTTACTCGCATCCCTCAATGTCATGGACGATGAAATCAACACCTTGAAACTTCAAAAGCTGCATCTCGACGAAGAAAATCGAACTTTGCGGGATCAAAATTTTGAATTTCAAAGTAAAGCACGGGCAGCCGAGACCAATTTGCGTAAGGTTCAAACCGGCATGGAAGAACGGGATACCCAAATCAAAGTCCTCACGGATCACAATACCGAGTTATTGCGCCTCTTAGAGCATGAAGAATCACAGACAGCGGCATTGGGCAAAGAAACCAATGCGGTAAAAGCCGAACTGGAAGCTTTGCAAACGCGGTATGCGTCGCTTCTGGCGACGGCTCGCACACATGAAGAGATTGCCACGAAAGCGACACGAGAAGGTCAACTCCGTGCGGAAGAAGTACGATTATTACGAAATGAAAGTGATCAACTTCGATCGTGTAATACGGAACTCAAGATGAAAACCCAAGTCGAAGTCGAAGCTCTTCAAGAACAATTGCGTGTTCGCAAAGAAAAACAATATCAATTGCTTGAAAAGATTCAACACCTTGAAGAAGCAAAACGTCATGCGGACGATCAACTCTTGGCAATGGAAGAAAACGTTCGCAAATTTCATGAACGGAATCAAGAATTGGAAACCCAATTGCAACTCGAATCCAAAGCCAAACGGGCCCAAATTGATGCCAATAAAAATTTCTTTATTGAAAATGGCAATTTGATGAAAGACAAAAAAGAATTACAACAACGATTCGAAAAAGCCGAACAAGAACGCACGCGAATGGAAGCGGAGAATCGTGATTCCGCAGATCAATTACGTGAAATGGCGGAAAAGGTCTTTCAACTGCTGGAACGTCTCAAACTCGCTGAACTGGGCAAGACTAAAGCCATTGAAGGCTTGAAACAAAAAGAACTGGAAATGTTGGCATTGAAAAAAAAGAATTCACGATTATTGAAAGAAGGAACCAACGAAGGAAAAGCGCGTGCGAAATCGGAAATGGACAAAAAAGTCATGTTGGAACAGATTCAAGCACTCAAAAAACACAATGCACAACTCAGTATTCGTTGTAGTGAAGAAGTCAAAGCCAAACTCAAAGAAGCCGAAGAACGAAAAGAGTTGGAAGAAAAAGTCAAGACCATGAGTGGTCGAATTGCCTTCTTACTGAATAAAATGCAAGCTGATGAAGAAGCCAAGATCGTCACAAAAGAAGAAATGAAGAAAATGCAAGCACAAATTACAAGTATGCAAGAAAAAACGGCTGAGCTGTCACAAAAACTGTATGCGACCGCCGAGAGCAATCGTGTCGTGACCGAAGCTTTGCGATGTAAACAAGATGAACTCGATGCCGTGACGATCAAATTTGAGGCTTTGCAAAAGAAAATGGCGGAATTATCCGTCGCCCTCGAAACAGCAGGGTTTGCAAATCCACTGGATCCCACGCCCCATCCAGAGCGTACCAATAACAACAATGAACCGCATCCAGACGATGTGGCTGCAGCCATGAACGGTCGGTATTATGTCGAGGCCCGATCGTCGCATGGTGGTCTCTTGGTCATCAAGGCGAAACGTACAAATCTTTCGGCACAGACAGTCCAACGAGCGGTCGAATTTCTTGATAAATCACAAACCAATGTGTTCCTCAAGCGGGCACAGAAAAGTATGAACACCAAACAGCTCTTGGTCGAACGTATTGCGTTCTTATTGAGTAGTATCATTGCGGCCGAGGATGCAAGTGTCGATATTCGCGAGCAACTTGCACTCAAGAACGATCAGATCCACCATTTGGCACGAAAAAACCAGCTTATTCAAGAAAAGCTGACGACTGAAGAAGATGCCAAGCGCAAAACTTTGTTACGGTACGTGCACGAAATCAAGTCACGACAACTCACTACAGGCACAACTGAAGAGCCAGGTGTCTTGAAACTTCCAGAAAGTGGTGTTGGCGATGAAGAAGTGCATGCGATTGCCGCGTTATTGCGGAACGCATCAAACGTCCAAGAATTGCAACTCCGTGGTAACACCATCACCAGTGAAGGAGCACGTGCGATCGCTGCCATTTTGAGCAATGGAAGTACGTGTCAACTACGTCTCGTTGATCTTCGAAGCAATCGCATCAGTCATGAAGGGATCAAAGTATTGGCCGAAGCATTAGAGCGAAATGATCGCGTCAAACATGTCTACGTCCATGCAGGTGGCAAGATCGAAGCACTCGGCACGACGACGACATCAGCATCGATGATCAATGCCCATGCCATGAGCAGTGCCGTGGGGGTATTGCCGGCTGGAGCGAGTAGCGGATTGATTGGTGTCGAGACAATTTGTGTGGTCGATGTACGTGAACAGACGGCACCACTGGCTGTGGATCCGTTGAAAGACTCGCTCATGGACGAAGTCGACATTGTTGACAGAGGATCGATGGTGGCGTCTACGACTGGAGCACCGAGTGCCTTTAAGCTGAAGATCAAAGAAGGCGGACAGGGATTTGGAGCGAGTTCCATCGGTGGTGGCAACGGTGCCAGTTCGGCGGACAAAGAAAGCGGTCGACTCTTCTCCCGTGTCCGACCAATCTCGGCAGCATCGCTGAAGAAACAAAAGGAGAAACTGGCCCTGCTCAAGAAAAAACAGCAAGACGAGGCCAGACGAATCGCACGGAAAGAAGCCGAGTGGAATGGACGGGCTGGGGGAATGGACGCCCCAGGACAATCACCTGCACCGCCTGGTAACACCAAGAAACTCCCACCGATCACGTCCAGCAATAACAACAGCAGCACATCGATAAATCGTACCAACTCGGCGCCAGTCTTGAAGAAGGCGGATGGTCCGACAGTCTCTGACGAACTTAGTCGATGAGAATAATTCCCCGGTAGGCCAATAGATCAACACATCTCACAACTGAAAGCAAAAGATAACATCGCATTGGGGCACACGTCTTCAAAAGCACGTACAAACAAATCGAGCGAGCGACCTTGCGTTTTACGTATCGACTCCTGATTGAGTCGTTATCTTTCATGTACATGGTGCAACATCGATCTGTTGCGGTGTTCACTATACCCTTGATTACACAAGCGCTCGAAGGTCTCCATTAGCATCAGTCTCTGTGATCACTTGACTACTCGTGGGAGGTACCGTACCGAGCTCGATTTTTCGCTCTATATCACACAGGAGGATTAGTTGAGGCAAAATATCCATCTTTATCAATTCTTGTAAGCGCACCTGTTGGTTCGTTGTCGTCTAGCGTGATCAGTGCATTCACTCGGTCCAGTATTGAAGGTACTCCAGACTCGGTCGTAGGCGTCATCCCAAGTTGCTGAGCCAGCACACCACCGTCTTGCTCAAGGAGTAACGATAATGTGTCGGAAAGAGTGCGAAACATCTCAGGTTCCACTGCTCGCGAGTTGTCTTGGCTGATCTGTGCAAGCTGTGCTGGTGAAAGAAGACCATTCCGTACCCAGCAATGGCGAATTAGTGCCGCAGGCACAGCTTCCCAAGCTGCTGCGAGCCATGCAATTTCTTCCAACGCGTCGATCTGGGTGTGCATGTTAAACGATGGCTTTGCGTCAGTGCCTTCGGTCTTATCCAGTTGATTCCATTTCTGTAGTACTGTAGTAAGCATTGCTTGGCGGAATGCAGCCTTGAACACACGAGACACTCCTTGGTGTAAAGGCTGATGATTGGAGTTCACCTGAGGAGGCAAGAAGAGTAGAACGAGGTTCTCGAATCGGTATCCTTGCTCAAAGGATCCAGCAGGATCCACAAGTTGTGCGAACTCCATGTGTGAAGGGCTAGCATCCATGACGATGTACCACGTTTCTTGTCGTTGCTTGGCTTCTGCGCTAACTGTGTGTAGATACAGTGCAAGTGCCGTGGTGTCCTGCCAAGCATTGTGTTGAGAATTGAGGCTGAGGTTCGGGTGAGTCTTCTGTAGGACGTCCAGTTTTTCTAAGTACGCATCCGATATCAGGACTTCGGGCTTGAATTTATCACCTGCAGCATTCACCATCAGGGCAATGGTAATGCGGTCGATTGGGGCGGCCTCCACTCCTAAATCCTTTGCCGAAGAACCCACACACGCTTTCGGTAACAGTGCGATTTCATCCATGTTCCAAATACATTGAACTGGCACCGTCCGGAGCCGCTGGGAGATATCTGTCAAGAGAAGGCTCATGTTGAATGACTCGGAGGGGCTAGGTGGAATTGTTCCAGTACCGTTGGGACTTGGTCGACGATGATATTCACGTTTCGATGCAGTGCGCAGGTTTCTCCGCTGAAGATACCGGTGCAACCAGCCGTTCGACGCCTTGAAGTCACTGAGAGACTGCACGACTTCTGGTTCCAAACTCTCCTTCCACTCGGCTAGAATCTTGTCGCGAAACTCGACTGCCTTGGACTGAAGAAGATCGCCCGTGATTTTTAGATTGGGCGCGTCATTCTCAACTTGAACTTGCCACTTGTACAGCATGTCCTCAATGATCGACAACTTGTGTTGATATTGCAATACCTTTCGATGGTTGCTCTTGCCTGACATGACTTGGGCTGTGATTGCTTCTCTTTCCTTGACCATTTTGGTTACCGCAGTACGCGAGACACCAAATTTCTCAGCTGCAGCACCTTGTGACCCCCCACGCTCGACAAACTCCAAGATTAACAGTTTCTCTTCATTGGTTTTCCGCACTCGCTTGGCTTTGGGATGTGGAGCGCCATCTGCTGTCTGCTGTTGGCGAGCCGCAGTCGAACTCGCAGCCGACGAAGTGCTTGATGCACGAGTTTTCCGTGCTGGTGGTGTGGGGATGCTATCCATTGGCAACGCCGTCGCCCCCAAAGTCCCTGGTAGATGTTGGCCACCAGTGACTACTGTTATTGGCGGTGGGGTGCCATTCGCTGCAGCGTGCTGTTTTCCAGATAAGCCACTCATAATGATATCTCGCTCCTTCACCATCTTGGTCACTGCTGTTCGTGAAACACCAAATTTCTCGGCTGCTGCAACGTGGGTACCACCTTCGTCGACAAAAGCAAGAATTGCAAGCTTCTCTTCTCTTGTCTTGCGGACACGCTTAGCTTTTGGCACGACGGGTACATTTCCACCAAGGCCAGCGGTCACGTCGCTACTCATCAATACCTCTGCACTACGCTTGAGATCGTTGACAGGCGATGCAGTGGTTGCCACCACAGGAAGAGGTGTTGGTACTGCTGTCGTTTCCACTGAACCCTCCGAGGCCGTCGTCATCACTGCATCGTCTGTCGCTGTTGTGGTTTCGCTTGGACTTGCGATCGTTTCCTTTGCAGCTTTCGATGCACGCGCTGTGGTCATTCCTTCATCTCGTGCGGTTCGCTTGGTTGTGCTTCGCTTGCCTGGACCATTGTCACTGTCACTCCCGGTTTCCGTCGATGAATCGGATGCTTCGTGTTCCTTACTCGTGGGCTCTTCACTTGTGGTAGCGGTATCCGTGACTGTCGTCGCCTTGATAATTTTCGTCACTTCTGCACGAGAGATACCAAACCGCGTCGCAGCCACTGACAACGACACACCACCGGCGACACACGCTGCCACCGCATTCGCGTCGACCGCCGACTTGGCGTTCTCAGGTTCAGCCTTGTCCGACTCATCGGTCGTAGTACTACTCGCATGCTCCGCTGTAGTACCTGGTTTCGATATTCCTGCAGCCCTCCGACTACTTCGTCGGACGTTCGCTGCATTTGGGTCGCCACTACTGGCCGGTTCTTCCGTAACCGCGCTGTCTTTGGTGTCGGGTTCTTTCGCCTTGTCGCTCGCGTTCTCCTGGGTCGTTTCGCTTGCAACCGACACGAGCGGCAATGTCTGCGCAGCTTCGAGAAGCTCTTTCCGTTCTTGACTTGCACGTGCGCTACGTGTGGCCGCACGTGGCGTGGCTTTGGCGCCGGCGTCCGTCGTCATATTCTCGCTTCCCGCCCTTTGCCACCGCGAACCCCCTCGCAAGACTGACCTCCCGTTGGAGGGGGAATGCGAACATTTGAGTGGTAGTGACATCCCTCGCTTTTGTGTCTTTAACCACATTCTGCACGTCACTATAGTGAGGGAATGCTCTGTGGTGGTCATGCCATTGACGCACGCGACGAACCAATGTGGAAAGCGCCAGTCTCAACCGGCACGCGGCGACGCGCGCTGCGTCACGTGGGCGCTTGTATGCATGCCAATGCAGCACAACCACTATTACATCCTCGCGCAATGCCACTCGCGCAAGCACGGGCACTAGACGGTGTCTCGTTGCGAAGATATGCGTTGCCAAAGGTCCGTGCGCTCCATCTTCTGTCGCCGTCGCAACTTGCGCGTCCATCGTCAGCGGCGTCGCTGCTGCTGGCGTGCCGTTGCGGGACAATTGATGCTCTCCACGGAAACGCTTCGTTGCGTCGTGCACTGTCGTCAACGCCACTCGAAGACAGCGTCGAAGAAATTTATCAAAAGAAGACCCCACTCGAGCATGTGCTATTACGTCCAGGTATGTACATTGGTTCAGTTGAAACCGCACGCGATAGTATGTGGATGCTCTCGACATCGGACGAAGATGCCAAGCTGCGTATGAAACAACAAGTCGTTGAGTACGTCCCGGCACTGTATAAGATCTTTGACGAGATCATTGTGAATGCCGTCGACAACAAAGTGCGTGATCCAAATATGCGCCATTTGGACGTTGTAATCGACGCTGGCTCGAAAGCCAACGGCTTCAAGCCATGGATCTCGGTCCGCAACGATGGTAAAGGTATTCCTGTACAGTTCCACAAAGGCGAACAAGTGTATGTGCCAGAACTCGTCTTGGGTCATCTGCTCACGGGCTCCAACTTCGATGATTCGAGTGCACGGCTTACGGGTGGTCGACATGGCTACGGCGCAAAATTGACCAATATCTTTAGTCGAGAGTTTGTTGTTGAGACGGGGGATAGCAGCAAACGACTCAAGTACAAACAAGTCTGGCGCAATAACATGCGTGAACGGGGTGAGCCAGAGATTACGCCAATGGATCCAACAGAAAAAGACTTTACCCGTGTGTCGTTCTCCCCGGATTTGGCCAAGTTTGATATGCAAAAGCTCACAATCGGCATGACACGCGTCCTCAAGAAGCGCGTGGTCGACGTCGCAGGATGTCTCTCGGACGTCCAGGTGACTTTGAATGGTAAACCACTACCCATCTCTGGCTTTGAATCCTACCTGCAAACATTTCAGCAATCGACGACGTCACTAACGGTAGAAGGTGAGAATGCAGACAGTGCTGCGCCTCCACGCGCCGAGTATATTTTCTCCAAAGTGAACAAGCGCTGGCAAGTCGGTGTCCTTCCATCGGATGTCGGGTTTGTACAGGTTAGCTTTGTCAATGGCATGTCCACACCACGTGGTGGCACCCACGTCAACTATGTCAGTGATCAGATTTGCCGTCGTGTCGCGGACCACATCAACAAGAAATACCCTGAGTTAACGCTCACACCGGCTCAAGTCAAGCCACATGTTGCTGTCTTTATCAATTGCCTCATCGAAAACCCGACATTCGACTCGCAGATGAAGGAATACATGTCGTCTCGACCTACAACGTACGGTTCGTCGTGTATTCTCTCGGAACGCTTTCTCAAGATGGTGGTCACCAACTCGGGCATTGTTGAGCGCGTCGTTGATGCCGCCAAGTCCAAGCAACGCGCTGCGTTGATGAAGAAAGTGTCTGCTGTTGCACGTTCCAAAACGAGTGTGAACGTTCCGAAGCTTGAAGATGCCAATTTTGCTGGTGGAGCGCGGTCCCAAGAATGTGCATTGATTCTAACAGAAGGCGATTCAGCCAAGGCCCTCGCAGTTGCAGGTCTGGCTGTTGTGGGACGTGATCGATACGGTGTATTTCCACTGCGAGGTAAAGTGCTCAATGTTCGTGACGCCACAGACACTCAGCTTTCCAAGAATGCAGAGTTTGCACATTTGTCGACGATTCTCGGTTTGAAAATGGGGGAGAAGTATGACACGGCAGAGAAACGTGAGCAACTTCGGTACGGGAAGGTGATCATCATGACGGATCAAGATCACGACGGTTCGCATATCAAGGGGTTGTTATTCAATCTGTTTCACACTTTCTGGCCAGAGTTGTTGCAGACAGAAGGATTCGTAAGCGAGTTTATCACACCGATCATCAAAGTGACTCCAAAAAAGGGCAAGAAGAGTGACACACTGTCGTTCTACAGTCTTCCACAGTACATGGACTGGAAGAACTCTTTAGCAGACGACGAACTCAAGCATTACAGTATCAAGTACTACAAAGGTTTGGGTACGTCGACGAGTGCCGAAGGACGCGAGTACTTTCGGGATTTGGCCCGGCATCTAGTGGATTTCAAGTGGGATGGTCCAGCCGACGGTGATGCGTTGGAAATGGTGTTTAGCAAGACACGTGCGGGGGACCGTAAAGAATGGCTGTTGAATGAGTACTCGCCACATTCGTTCTTGGATACGAGTGAAGGTGCAGTGTCGTACCGTGATTTTGTCAACAGGGAACTCATCCAGTTCTCCCATGCTGACAATGTTCGCTCGTTGCCGTCTGTCATTGATGGACTCAAGGTTTCCCAGCGAAAGGTTTTGTTTGCCTGTCTCAAGCGCAAGCTCACCAAGGAAGTCAAGGTTGCACAACTCGCTGGTTATTGCAGTGAGCATACCGCGTATCATCATGGCGAAGCTTCTCTACATTCAACCATTGTGAACATGGCTCAAGATTATGTGGGTGCAAACAATCTACCACTCTTGTATCCATCAGGTCAATTTGGCACGCGGTTACAGGGTGGGAAGGACGCGGCCAGTCCGCGTTATATCTTTACATTGCTTCAAAAGTACACGCGCATGCTTTTTCCAGAAGAAGACGATGCACTGCTGAGCTACGTGGATGACGATGGGTATCCAGTGGAACCACATCACTATGTACCCATCGTCCCCATGTTACTGATCAACGGCTCGGAAGGTATCGGCACAGGCTGGTCGACGCAAATCCCCAGTTATCATCCCGTGGAAGTCATTGATAACCTATTGCGAATCCTGGACAACGAAGATGCGTCACTGGAACCAATGCTTCCCTGGGCCAAGGGCTTCCGTGGTGAGATTGAACAAACTGGTGAACAGTCATTCGTGACGTGTGGTAAGATTGAACAAGTCAACACAACGACACTTCGTATCTCAGAGCTTCCGGTCGGTCGCTGGGTCGAAGATTACAAAAAGGTTTTGTGGGATCTTGTCGCCAAGAAGACGATCCGATCGTTTTCTGAACACCATTCGGAGCGAGACGTCCGTTTTGATGTGGCACTTTCCCGTGCAGATTTGATGAAGCTTATGGAAAAGGACAAGGATCATCTCATGAAACTATTCAAGTTGGATTCGTCACTGAGTACGACCAATATGCATGCGTTTGATGCAGACGGAAAGCTGGTCAAGTATGAAAACAGTCTCGACGTCTTACGCGCCTTCTTCCCCATTCGACTAAAACTGTATGAGCGTCGCAAAGCACATTTGGAAGATAAGCAGAGCCGGGAAGTCCTCAAGCTTCAGAATCGTATCCGATTTATCAAAGAGGTCTCGGAAGGAGATTTACAGTCGATTCTCAAAGAGCGAGTCCCCAAGGCTGAGCTTGTGGAGCTACTCAAACGCCACGAGTACTCACCGGCCTCGGCGTTCGTAGCCAACGAACCTGTGGCTTTGGTTGTGCCCGAGTCGAGTGCATCTGACGATTCGGAAAGCGAACTCCAAACTGTCGACTCAATGGACCAGCAGCGCGAATTTGACTACTTGCTCAACACATCGTTATTGAGTTTTACCAAGGAACACATTGAAAAACTCCAAAACGAGCACGATACCAAGGCCACGCGACTAGAAGAATTGCGTGGTACGAGCCCAGCACAGATGTGGCGACAAGAGTTACAAGCATTGCGTGATCTACTTGTCCACGACAAGGAATATCGTCGTCACAACATAAACGAACAGGTTCCGTAGAAACCCCTTAGAGATTTTGGGCCATTTCACAACATGGCTACATTTTGATACACTGTATTAGGTGAATAGGACCGTTAAGTACGCAGCCGTTGCTACTTAAGTTCGGTAATATTGACTGGGAACCAATGCTCCAACTTTCATAATGGTGGATCCAACGAAGCGTCATGACGGCCGCGCAGGCAACGAATTACGACCGTTTGCATGTGAACAAGGCGCACTTTTCCGTGCTGATGGCTCGGCACGTATGTCACATGGCAACAGCACGGTCCTCGTCGCGGTATACGGTCCTGGTCAGGCCAAATCCCGTCGTAGTGAACAGATCGATCGGGTGACTGTAGACGTGTGTTTCAAGCTCGAAAAGGGCATCGTGAGTACGTTTTACTGTATTTATGATTGTTGAGGAGACGGTATTGATCACTATGCACAGGCTCCAGGGAGAAGGAGTACGAACAGCTCATCCGACGCACGTTTGAGCCATTGATTGTTGGTGAAGACTTTCCACGGGCGGTCATCAGCATTGTCGTGCAGGTCATTGAGGACAATGGGTCGCTCCTCTCGGTCGCTATCAATGCGACGAGTCTTGCGCTCATGGATGCAGGTGTTCCAATGCTCTCGGTCGTCACGTCCTCAACGTGTGCGTTGTTGCCCGATGGAGGACTCTTTCTGGATCCAAGTTTGACCGAAGAAGAGGTGCGTTGGTGTCGAGTACGCGGAGCTATAGAACCATGAACTTATGATACTCTTGCTCTATCATTTAGCAATCGTCATCGCTCATTACGACAGCCACTGCCAGTACTAGTGCCGGCGTGTTGACGTCGGTCACAAGCGGTCTCCTGTCGGAGGAACAATACTTTGCGGCCTCGGAAGCGTGTCAACGGTACGTTCTTATTATTTCAATGCCGTGAACATCGCTTGTTAACCCAAATTCCTTCTCTAGGGCATCCGAGAGTGTAGCAGCCTTTATTCGCATTGTGCACCAAAAGAAATATCCCCTTTCAAACTAATCGCACTAGAGTAGACGCATTTTCACCCATTTTATGCCTTAGTAGGTTCATTTACAGAGGTTTGAAGCAAAGTCTAGTGGAGAATTACCTCGCCCTGCACCTTGTCCTTCTCAATGTAGGCAGACACGGCGCGTGTGACAGCATCGTACGTCATGAAGATTACGCCTTGGCCGGGGATCACACGTCCAAGGCGAGGGATAACTCCAGAGTAGAATGCCATGAAACCTTCATGACGGATCATTTGTCTCACACAATCGGCTGTGCTCTTGTATTTGGCCGCATCAAGACCTTGCATACGCGTTTTGACCACATCAAAAGCTACAATACCAAGAATCCCTTAGTATATCCATGCTATGGGAAGAGATGAGTGCAATATACGTACGGTTGTTGCCAAAGACACTGAAGATACCGGCTGAAATACCACCGACAAGGCTGTAGACAGCATGCTCGGTGTTGGTCATGTGCTTGGCATCACTAATGATGTGGTAACGCTCCAACACTTCGGGAGAGAGGCGTCGCTTGTATTCGGTAAACCACATGAACCGTAGCCCCTGATTGCTCGACTGCTTGAGGATCGTCGCAAAGAGACCTTGGTAAATACCACGGATACCTTCCTTTGCAAGGATCATCTTGGTTCCTTGCCACACACCAGCGTTTGCCCCAATCAGTTTGGTCTTGAGTGTTTCAATCTACAGCATTGTATCCATCAGTACACTTCTTCTGATCCACCCAACGTGTTGTCCAACGCACCGGAGTAGTCGCGACAGTCGCTTCGATCGCTCCAGCGGCCATACCGGCAGCAAGACTACGCAACGGTGTTTCACCATTCGGTCCTGCAAATTTGTGCTTGAAGAAGTCAAAGGCACCAAAACGAATACCAGCTTTGGGGATCGATCCAATGAGCACGGGTGCTAGACCACGATAGAGCGAGAGCACACCATCCGTGCGGATATGGTGGCGAAAACCACCCAGCATGCCCGTGTAATGCTGCTTCATCGTGCCCAATTGCATGTTGGTCTTGATCATCTCCATGGGCCAGATCACCAAGGTCTCGATACCACCAGCGACGGCGCCAGCGGTCGTGGCAACGACAGGATTCTTGGATTTCTTGGTGGCCATAATGGGTGGCTAGGCGAGGATGAATATTACCAAGTGAGTGGTTTGCCACGTACACCAGTGTCTGTTTGCGTAGGTGGTCAAAGAGACGCGCGCCACGCACCGCAAAATCGATTTTGACGTGCTCCCAGCGGAATGTGGTCGGTTGATGGTGGTCACTTCTTCACAGGAAAAATCTGAAGAAAGCATCTGTGACAAGTCGTGTGGTCCACACAATAAAGTGATTATATTGAAATCAAGTCAAAACGAGGAGATCAGATTGACATCGGTGCGTCATTGTGGTAAGGGCTTCGTGGATTAGGGGAAATGCGTTAAAATAAGGGTACTGTATTGGGAGGAAGAATATTTCTGTTCCAAGCAGCCTCCAAATCTCCTCTTTTCTTCATGCTGCTGATGCTTTCGACAAAGAAACTCCTTCCCATGCACTGAACTTCATCCCCAGGCAGCCAAAGTTAACGGGGTTTGCTTGGTAATGCAATACCTACAGTACGGTGGGTTGCTCAACGGCCATTATTCTTTTTCTCGATATGGGATCAGTTGAAGCGTCATCAAAGAGAGAGACTCCACCATCGAATCCAACGGTTGAATGGGTTTCCATCGAATACACAGGAAAGGATTATGAACCATTGGAGAGCATGTGTGCATTGCTTGGACAGTCCAAACATCAATAGTGTAGCCATTTGATGTGTGAGATGTTCAACACGACCTTTTGATTTTTGACCAATCACTGACACCAATATGATACGAAATTGACAAAATGTGTTCAAAGCAGAACGACATGGAAGCGGAACAACCCGGCGGGTGCACACCGACACATCGACGTTTGTTGACTCTGCTAACAGCGCAAAACTTATATAATAAGGATACGTAGAATGGTTGGAAACCTTCTGCCAAAGCGACCTGCTATGCGGACTATTGTACGACGGAGTCCGACTGTGACAGCCTCGTATTCACGTATTGGCAAAAGTTGAAAGAGTCTGCGTGTTGCTATCAGATGTGTGAGTCTCACAAATCTATGCTTTGCTTGGGTTCTCACACATCAAAATATACGCCATTCGTATGCACAACAAGCTGTCTTATGGATGCTGAATGTGACATTGATAAGAAACGTGATACTGGCCACGTATCATGTGGACTTGTGGAGATGTACACTCCTTAGTGCTGAAGTCTCACCTCCGTACCGAATTGCTGGTGAGCAAAGTGCACAATGCGAATGGGCGATTCGAACTTGTAATATTGCTTCACGACAGCAAGGTTGAGAATATTGTACTACGCAATGTGCTCCGCAATCGTGACTTTAGGATCCCCAACGAGAATAATACCAGCAATTGTGCAAATCCACATGTCCTCGTGTTCACCGAGTTTTGATCTCTCGTGACAGAAATTCTACACCTCGGTTGGGTAGCGTACATGGACGCCAACCAAACGAGCAACTACGAGTTTGCTCAAGGCTGCATCAAGATTTTTTGTCTTGGGCTGCGAGATGTAGAGTGTATTGGTTCACTAGACGCCGTGAGCAGTCCTCGCAGCTTCGAGCGCACCAGCCAATCGTTCGATGCCGTCGCGGATCTCGTCTTCATCGTAGAATGCAAACGAAAGGCGAATGTGCTGAACGGAAGCTGCAAAACGTCTTCCCTGGGAAGGGTGCAGTGCACAACGTGCGCCAGGCGTGAATGTAACACCAAAGTGGGTGGTTCCTTCGTGATAGAGATCATCAACATCGATCCCGAGTGGGAGCTTGACCCACACGAAATAACCACCTTCAGGTTCGCGGAACTTGCAATCTGGACAGAACTCGCGTAAGGCATCGCACATGACCTTCTTGCGTCGACCAAACGTCTCTTTCAAGGTGGCAATGTGCGATGTAAGAAGATCCTGCTCGATGACTGCACTCTATGTTAGCACCTCAGACAAGAAAACACCGCAGTAACTTCATTGTGCACGTACAGCTATGGACGAGGGAAGCAGTGAGTGGGTTTTGACCACCGCCACTTCGGATCGGTCCTAACGACGCCAGCTTTTCAATCGTACTCGGCTGACTGTGTGCCCAGCCTGTTACAGTACATTCATATGAGTATTAGAAAATGATCAAGTTATATACCCGACAGTAGTGGTCTTACCAAGTCGAAGTCCAGGAGCAAGAATTTTGGAGAAACTACCCAGTGAGACCACTCTCCCCGTCGTATCGAACGACGCAAGTGGGCAATGATTCCTCCCAGTGAACCCCAACAAATTATACGGTTCATCTGAGATGATGTTGAAGTTAAATTGACAAGCGAGCTCAATAAGACGCCGGCATCGATCCGAAGGAAGAACGGCGCCAGTTGGATTGTGGTAGAATGGGATCGTGTAAATGAACGATGGGACGTCGCCCGAACGTAGTTTTTGCTCCAATGCGTCAACCTGCATCAGCGACACCGTCAGCATCCCTTTCATGAGTACTATCACGTGTTAAACACGTACATCAAGACCTTCGCTATCAACGCGCACGGGTTCCAGACTAAGTCCAAGTTCTTGAAAGATATCAAAAGCCAAGAAATAGGTCGGTTGTTCCACAAAAGCTCTCTTTCGTGTGTCTTGAGACAATGCAATTGCCGCATGAGATATTGCTTGTGAGTTCCCCGCAGTCACCATCAGTGCTTCTGGATCGACATGGCGGTGATAAGCGTCTACACCAACACAACATGTGAGATGGACACTAATGAATTGTACTCCAGCAGCAGTCTCACCGCTCAAGAAGTTTGCCAATGCCGTTCGAAATCCAAAGTATCCTTTGCCTGCGCCGTATTGCAACAATGCAGCATCTTGGGATGGTTGCAAGCGATGCTCGGCTGCTTGACGAAAGAGATCCAGAGGAAGCAGAGACTTGGATGGTTGTCCAAGCCCAAAGTTAATTACACCAGGCGTCGTATGGGTCTGTGCGTATAGCGAGTCTTGGACCGAGATCCATCGGCAGTGATGCCATGCAGTACGTCTCACATGTGCCGTCAGACGGCGCATCGACGGCACAATCATCGTCGCCCTGTGACACAAGAATCAAAGATCCCAATTGGGATCAGCAGCTCTTCAACGAGATGCCTAGTCTTAGGTGGTCCACACATCCACAAATACCTCTTGAAATCGATATTCATTTAGCGAGTGGGTGGGTGATTGGGTGTTTGGTGGAGTGGTTGTGAAGTAACACGCGTTCCAACCAGTGGATCAGTGGTTTGGGGGCTCTGAAGTAACATCGCTTCGCTCAAGTACGATCGCCAACAACCGACTCCAGTGATTCCATCGGCTTGCATTTTCCCAAGAAGAAAGAGGCATCATGGTGATTAAGTACGTAGGCTTGGCCCAAGCGGCATCGCGTCAGCGAGGCAGCAATGCGCAGCGTGTGGTAGTGACGTGTGTGGAGAGGATTGATCTGTAACCGTGGAAATGACGGCAAATGACGTGCATTACGACCGTCTCCTCAACGTGAAAATTGATTCGACGGGACCACCAATCGTGGATCGACTATCGAGTTTCGGACATACAGATGCAGAACGGTGCCGCGCCTGAATGAACACCAATAGATGCTAAGAGATCGTGAGCAGCTCGCGTATTGTGGTGGTGTCGTGTCGTCACGACGCATATCGAATCCACCATGTCAACCTACCTACTGCACCGCCCCAATGCTACCCACTGAACGCTGTTGCCTTGGATACTACCAACACAGAGATATTGACTTTGGTGCTTTGTTGTCTACGTTTTCAGGACCGAAGTCTGCTCGTTCAGCGAGGGCCGTATCTACCCGGGCCACGGCTCGCGTTTCATCCGTCGTGATGGTACGACCTACCAGTTCATCAACCGCAAGAGCAAGTCGCTCTTCTTGCAACGTAAGAAGGCGATCAAGATCGTGTGGACCCAGGGCTGGCGCCGCATGAACAAGAAGATCAAGGTGGAAGAAGTTGCTCGTCGTCGTACGCGCAAGACCGCCAAGATCCAGAAGGCCATTGTTGGTGTCTCGGCTGATGACATCCGCAAGAAGCGCAACCAGAAGCCAACGGTGCGTGCTGCTGCCCGTGAGGCCGCCCTCAAGGAGGCCAAGGACCGTAGCAAGGCCAAGAAGGGTACCAACGCCCCAGGCGGTGCCAAGAACTTCTCGAAGGGTGCTGCTGCTCCACGTACCCAGAAGAAGACGGGCAACCGTGGTGCCATCTAAGCGTACAACGCATGATTGCGTCTGTACCTGGTCTTCAATACACCAAGACGGGAAAATGAGCTTGCTTTGAGGTCCTCCCTCCGTTCTGAAACAGGAACAAGAGTTTGAACTTGTGTAGGAACGGTCGATGTGTCCGGAAAGCATGCGCGTACAAAGTGCAAACTTTGTGCACGTTTGTCTTCTTAGGTTGTCGAGATAATCTCTGATAATTCTATGGGGAAGTGAAAAAAAAATTCCATAGAGTTATATAGTGTCCAAAGCCTCATCGAAGTAGTTGCGGCAGCAGGAATGCAGCCATGATGCTTATCATCGAGCCCCAAATTGCAGTCTTGGTGCCAATGATGATGGACTGCCAATCACAATGGTGATTTATATCGGTTATATGGTTCGTAACTGTTCCATGTGTCTCGTTTCGCTCGCGACCAATCCATTTTCATTGGTGAGACGAAGAGCTACGATCAGAATAAATCGGTCGGCATTGAATTTCTTGCTCGCTCCACCATGGCCACATCAACACCACCTCCAGTCCCTACGACGGCCGCCCCCACTGTAGCGGAAATGACGAGCAAAGACTACTACTTTGATTCATACTCACACTTTGGCATCCATGAAGAAATGCTCAAGGACACTGTCCGCACCAAAGCCTACATGAATGCGATTCTTCAGAGTAAACATCTCTTCAAGGACAAGATTGTACTTGATGTTGGCTGTGGTACAGGCATTCTCTCCATGTTTGCCGCCAAGGCTGGGGCCAAGCACGTATATGGTGTTGATTGCTCAGGGATTCTTGTGCAGGCAAAAGAAATTGTCAAGACCAATGGTTTTGCCGACAAAATTACACTCATTCAGGGTAAGATGGAAGAACTCACACTCCCCGTCGACAAGGTTGATATTATCATTTCTGAATGGATGGGATACTTTCTTCTCTACGAGTCGATGCTCGACACAGTACTCTACGCTCGTGACAAGTACCTCGTTGAAGGTGGTCTTATGTTTCCCGACCACGCTGTGTTGTACATTGGCGCGATCGAAGATGGCGAATATCGCGCAGAGAAGCTTGATTGTAAGTTTCTATGGTTTGACCATGCACCACGATCGGACTGACGATGTGTTTGATGATGATAGTCTGGGACAATGTGTACGGCTTTGATATGAGCTGCATCAAGGAAATTGCCAAAGTCGAACCGCTCGTGGATACGGTCAACGGTGAAGCACTCATCTCGGATGTGTGTCCAATCCTCGACATTGATCTAACCAAGGTCACAAAGGAAGAGCTTGCGTTCAAGGCACCATTCCGCATTACATGCTTTCGTCAAGACTTTTGTCATGCGCTTGTTGCGTACTTTGACTGCACGTTCCGTGCAACGCACAAGAAGCTTGCGTTCTCCACGGGTCCAAATTCAGAGTACACACACTGGAAACAGACGGTGTTTTATCTCGATGGAGAACTCCCGTGTGAGTCTGGCGAAGTGATTGAGGGGGAAGTCTCATGCAAGCCCAATGCCAAGAACCCTCGTGATCTGGACATTGATATCACGGTGCGTTTCGATGGTGCCAATGGCACCTACAACAAGACCCACGAGTTCAAGCTGCGCTAATGGAAGAGCTAGTGACTGTATTACGAGGACTACGAATAGAATGTGCGCGTTGCATGCGATGGACTTGTCGTGGCATAGGATGATGATGGCATTGGTGAATGGTGTTTTGTGTGAAGTCAACAACCGAGGAAAGGTTCGGGAGGGACGAATGATATGAGAAACCCATTTGCACGTGTTCTCTATAAATACAGATTACTCCTGCGTGCTTTGCTGCACATGACATGCCATCGTCCAGTTCAGACATGTTTGGATCGATGGGTGGCTATACCGTCGAGGTTGCTCACAACTCGTCGTCGAGATCAATCTCCACATCCTCGTCTTCCATCTCTTGGTCCCCATCAACATCCACGTCTTCGTCCTCTTCTTCATCGCCTTCAATCTCGACATCATCCTCCATGCCATCATCTTGTGGCTGGTTGTTGTCGATGACAATGTCAGTGTAGTTGTGGTCGAGTTGGGCTGCAGCCTTGACGAGTTCATCGTCATCCACAAAGTTGCTATTCTCCTGCTCCGCCGCAGGGGACCAATCAATCGGAAAGCGCGTGACACGTGGCTTGTCCGCAAGGATGTTGCGCTGGAGCTTGGACACATCGACTTTGGCAGGTGGGTTCTCAAGCAGCATGGGATCCGCATAGTCGTTGTTGACGTAGTATCCCACGCGCACAAACTCTCGACCACGGTACGAACAGGTTACCAGCACTACAGTAACTCCAATCTTATCTTCTTCGGGGATCAAATCAGGGTTGGCGGGATCCGACTGCCATATTACCATACGCATAATCGTCAGTTCCGTGTCATCGCGTTGGTTCCATTCATTATTGCCCACGAACCTGAAAGACAAATTTGTTTGTACCCACTGGCACGGGACCCACCAACACTTCCTCCAGCACTTGATCACGGCTTTCATCTTCCGCACTACCAACGTAAGTGATCTTCCACTCCAAATCTACAGCGATTCAAGCGTCAGTATGATTGCATTCACCATCAATTCCATGCAGCGTGTGTAGCACCACCATCTTCGAGCGCGTGGGCGCACTCGAACGTGACTTCAAACTGGAATGGGTTTGTAAACGCCGTTGGATTATCAAGCACCGTAATGTTGGTGAGTGTGACGTAAGCCATGGTACTAGAAAACGATAGGAAAAAGAGCTTCGCGTCGCGGCAGTGCGTTCTCAAGTGGGGAGCAAAATGCCATGAGCGCGGGGAGAGGACGATAAGAACTCTTCACTTAAGTACGATGGAAGGTTCCCGCCAAAACCAATTGCGCGCGCATTTTGGAGGTATACAAACCTCCAATACACTTCATTACGGTAAAAAAAGAAGAAAAAAACCGTTCTAATACGAAGTACTGGGTTGAACCTTGAGAAAGGCATCGAGCGCAAGTTGGCGTACTTTACGTCGTTTCTTCTTGGGTCGAAACCCTGGTAGCAAAAGACCAGCATCTACTGCTGCCGAGACTGCTGTAGGACGTGGTTTGGGGGTTCGATGATTGCTATAGTCGTCACTATCACACTCATCATCCCCATCGACGAGCTTGAGTCGTTCTTCAAAGTCTTCACCGGACTCGGACAAGTCCTGGACACTGACGTGCTTCCGTCGATGTTTGAGTGTATGGTCAATAAAGCTACAGTCCCGCTTGATCGACATGCGTGCACACCATTGGACAGAAGATGGTGGGGGCGAACCGCCACTGGCACTGGATGCACCGGATGGGACGCTGGATGGTGGTTGGCGTGGTGTTGATGGAGGTTGGGAGTCTGGTGAGGAAGTCGTAGGTTTGATGAAGGTTGTACTCGGTACTTCGTAGCCATCTAAACACAACTGGTGAGTACGATAGCCAACTCGACGCATGGTATAGAGCAGCAACAAACATACCACTCAGTTCCGACTCACTTTCGTACAGATCATTGGGATCGTTGGCGTGCGTTGGTGTTGGAGGCTATGGATACATACACGTCATGTGAACTCGAATTGCAGACTTCTGAAAATATCTATGATGACCTACCGTCGTTCGTTGAGGTGGGCTTGTACTCGTGATTCTTGGAGGTGGCAATGGGGCATAAATAACATCTACTCGAGGAGAACCACGAGAGTGTCAAGGAGTCTGGACGACATAGAGAACAGCACATTGTAGACGTACTGTCAAAAACCTCTGATGCTTCCTCCTCATGAAATTGAGTGCCTATCAAATCACCTCTGTCAGAAACACGACGACCAAGAATCCACCATTCAACAGCTTACCATCACGAAAGTCTTGCCACTTGGTCGACTCTGGTGTTCGGAGCCGAGTCGACAAAGCACTGTGCTGTGCAGGACTGCCATGAACCACACCACTATCAAAGTCTTGACTCGGCAAAATATCCAAGTTGTCAATGTCAGCATCACTCTATTTGAGTGCACGTCAGTCCCACCACGTTATCCTAAAAAAAGGTGGTTTCTACGTACATATTCACGAAAGGCTTGAATCTCCACGACACCGTCGTCGGTACCATCGTCCTGTGTTTGTCGTGGTGGTCCATCGTACACACTAGAACCTTTGTCGTTGTGTATGGAC
>JAADWU010000087.1:0-20605 GCA_023336255.1 Pythium graminicola
GAAACAAAAAGAATTTCATCTTCATGGTGCTGCACTTAATCTGAGCGATGTAGTCGAGCAGCTTGCTGCGACTTCGATTGGTGAGCCAAGTCAAGAAGAACGTGTTATCAAGAGCGAAGTGGACTCGAATCAAAATGAGGAAGAATCGGAAGAGATGCTCGTGGAGCACATCAAACTGTTGCAGGCTGAACTGATGAAGAAGCACGAAGAGGCCAAGCTGCTTGCAATGCACCTCGAGAAATACCATGCGCGACTGAATGCTGTCCAGCGAAAGCGCGAAAAGAATGATAAACGACAAATTGTGCCGACCGCAACGCAGAGCTCTGCAAAACCAAGTTTGTCACTGACACCGGAGGCGCTTCAAGCCATCGAAGCTAAGCAAGGCTTACCGGCGGCTAAGGGCCGTTACACCGGATCGAATGCATCCTCAGTGTCGGGATACTCGAGTTACTCAAATCGGTCGGCGATGAAACGTCATTCTCAGCAGCTTTCCCGCTTTGTCGGCAGAACAGGTGAGAATTCAAACCGCTGTGATGCGTCAGTATCATCAAACCGCGAGCGATCCAACAGCATCACTGACGGTCTCAAGTCCCCTCGTCACCAAGCTACGCACAACCCCAACAATCGTTACAACTTTATGCCGCCCAAGTACTCGGCAAATGACAAGTATTACGAGGCACCATCGTCGTTCTCGACGAAGGGTGGTCTCATTTCACGAGCCAAGATCTCGCGTGACTCTTACATAAAGATCCCTGACACACCCGGTGTTGGTGCTTACGACGTCAAGTTGCCACAGGAAAAAGTACGAGGCGGCGAGATCGGCGACTCCGACCGTAGTCTTCCTTGGCCCTAGACCTGTGGCGTGCTGGTGTTCCTGCCGAACCCCATCGAACTTCGAAACTTACTTAACGAATCCCACATTTTGATTTACACGATTTCTCTAACTTCGAGCCGCACATAGTCATCCAAGAGCGGCTGACGATATGACTGATGCTCTGCTTCTCTGTACAACAACATGAGGAGTTGGTTGGATCATTCACGATAACACCAGAGACTGTACCTGTTGTATCTGTGGCTGGGTTCCTTCTGAGCATCCAGATGACAAGATTGCCATTGCAGAAGCGGATGATCAGGTACACCATCACGCCACACAATAGCGATAACACCACGACAACTGACCACGTTTCGGCAATCACAAGCAAGACGTGATGGGGGACTTTGCCGACCAGCGGTACCGCAGGTCTTCGGAGCGACCAACCAACGACACCAACCATTAGAAAGGATATGCGTGAGTTGAAGAGGCGTCTATTGTAAGAGTGCGAAGTGACGTGACGATCGTCCACGACTGTTCGAATCTCGAAATGGTGGGGAGAAGAGGCTACTAGCCTTCTAGTGCTACAAAACTGGTTAAATAGGGGACTAAAACTAACGGCGCATTGGTGAAATGCACTCATGCGTGCGGTGGAAACTCGGCGACACTCGATGGTGAGATTTCTTGTTCCTTGTCGCCGAATGTCTTAACGTAGTGGGCCCACACAGCACTGAAACATGGTTCGACTTGCTCTGGTGAGTAACCGGTCAGTTCACTCAATTCTTCTCTCCAGAGAGGACTATCAGCACACACAATCCACCATGTCAGCATGACCCAAAAAATGCAAGAAAGGAGAACGAGCGAAGACGTACGTCATGCCCAGAGCTTTTCGGGACGCTGCGAGGATGGCAGCAGCAACAAGCGATGGTCGGAAGGCTTGAAACTGGTATTCTTGCATGCACAGATCGACAAAGAAGTCGGCGTACTTGCGATAGTACTCGAGTGCTTCTTCAACAAGCTCGGTTCCTTGGATTTCATCGTTGGAAAAGAGTACAGGCTGAGAGAGGTAGAAGCGAACGAAATGGATGGGGGTGAGTGCCGTCAGCGACCATTGGAGGCTAATCAAAACAAGCAATAAATGTCAGTCTTGTGGTTCAGTCAGTCGTTCAGAGTAAGGTGACGTACTTGGAAAGTGTCATAATCTCCATCTGATGAAATTCTTCGAATGTGTAGCAGCGATTACCAAACTCCCAAAATTCGGCAATTGGTGGAACTTCATCTTCGGGTCCGTGAAATTTGGCGGCAATTAGAATGCACGTCAGCGCAAGCAACTGAAATCGATCTTTTGGAGGTAATTTGCCATAGGTGAGCACACGCTCAAGATATGCAATTGCTGTGTGCATTGTTGTCTTGCGGATCTGCATTTCCTCGCCAACTTCCGACATCCAATCAACCAATACACGCCGATACTGTGCAATACATGAGTCTTTTAATTAAATCCAGTCATGGAGAAAAGTGGTGCAAAACATACCTTGAGGTATTCATATTTGCGTGTGAAATCAGGCCGATTGAGTTCTTGACGCAGCATGCAGCGATACATCATGTCGAGGTCCATATCTTCAAGTGCAATCCGCTGTAGCCATCATAAAAAAACTATGAGGATCAATGCGCGCTGAGCAAAACAACAGTAACGCACCGCCGAGTCGTCGGCCAAGGTAACCATGTGCTGATCGGTCTCGCCGTAGCTGCTCGCATCGTCAAAGCTCTCGTCGCAGTCAAGGCTCATGGCCACGTCCTGTTGATCCTCCTCGTAGTAGTAATACTCGTACTCGCCCATGGTCATTGGATGTTGGCAAAAGTGCGAGAGTTGGGGTTTGACGACGGAAGCGCAGCGACCGCTCGTGTTGTAGCAATGCTCATTGACCCGCCAACTTTTGGCGCGCTCCTCTTATGACCGGATTTGTCGACCCGCGGGTTTCCGCGCGGGTTGAGACTGGATTGGATCCGGAGACAACAGGCGGCGGGGTCCAGAGGCGTGGCACCAAGTCCAGCACACACAAATCCCACTGATTTCGGTTGGCAAATGTGTTGATCCCCGCCATTCTCCTCAAACGCGGGTTGTGGGTCCCGCCACAAATCTATCGTGTCAGTCGACTCTCTTGCGTTTTGTATGCAAAACCCCGAACCCTAGATGTTGAGTATCATGGGTGGGTTTTTGACTTGCCGAAAAATTCTCATTTGGTTTGAACCACCCACCAATTTGGCGGGAATGCAAATTGCCGCCATCTCGTAAATTACGGTAACATAAATCGCAGACGTAGTCAAATGTAGCCATCTGCCGGGAGAGAAATGAATGGTTTGGTTGCCGTACGTGTAGACCATGGTAGAGATGGAAACTAGAATGCTCTCTTTAATCATCCAGCTGTGAGAGCATGGCAACACCGCGTGCCACCCAATGACTCTCTGGTTTTATGGTCGGGAGACGAATGTAACAGATAAAGTTGGTCGAATGGCCGGTCGTGGATAACGTTCCTCGTCGTTCGCTCGTTTTGTAGACTGGGCACGAATACGTACGATGTGTACTCATCTCTGTTTTCTTGACAGGCCGGAACAAAATCACCGGTCCCAACGAGAACAAAACTTTCGGTTCTGACTCGGCGAGTGAGTTTTCGTTCTTGCACCATCTTGCTCCTTCGAGAAACAAGCCACGAACGTAGACACCGTCTTTGGGTTTTTGAGAATACTCGGTCCGCGGCATTGGTTCGTGATCAAAACCCAACTGATCAATCGGCAAGGTGTACTTGCGTGCAAAGTTTTGACTTGCCCCCGTCAGAAACGCTTGCGTAAAGAAAAATCCCGAGATCCAAAACACCACCGGTGGTTTGTCATTGAGCCATTTGCCAAAGAACGCAATGCGTTCCAAGAGATCATTCACATAACTTCCCAGTGGTTTGAGTGAAGGATAGGATCGTGCACTCCACATGACCGGAATTTTCCCGTAGAACAAACTGTGCGAAACGTTCTCCAATTCCGACGACATGACCACCAATCCTTTCAATGCTTTTCGTAAATTCACCAGACTTTGTCGAATCGTCGAAAGGAGATTATTAAACCGAACGAGTTCTTGACAGAGAACCGTATTCATGGATTCATCCCATTGGACGGGATATCGGATCTGGGCCACTTCCATGTCGAAATTATCGGGAAGTTTGGTGAGAATATCGTTGGCCACGGCTTCGACCATGTCTTCTTGACTCATACTGCTACTGGAGGAGGACGAACCTGTGCTCTGTGTGAGGAGAATATCACTACAGAGTTTCGTCGTTTGGTTTTGATCTTTGGTGATGGTCGCATTGTCGTGAAGACCAAAGACCCCAGGTGGGGCCACCAGTGGTAATCCTTCAATAAATTTGATAAACATCTCGTGCGTTCCATCTAGTGGAAGGACGTAGACACCATGCTCGTCGAACGCATAACCATCTTCAAAGATACTGGTCGTGTAGAATCGACCGAGAACACATGCCAACGTCCGACGATCTTTGTCATCGGTTACACGACCGCCATAATTACATTCCCCTGTACAATAATTGAGGGCCCGGAATGGTAATTCTTCATTTTCTTCGACAAACATGGCCAATTGACGAATACTGATACTCAGATCCGATTCGTTGAATTCGTATTGAATGTTCCAACCCAACGGCCCAAACTGACGACGTTCACGTACAAGCGCGTGAAAGAAACACAAAGCATACAATAACCGACGGAATTCCATGCCTTTGTTCGACACCGAGTCAAGAAATCCACTTTCCCCAATCGGATCCGACATGTACGAGCCCAACAGATTTGCACGAAGGCCTTGAGGTGGTTCATTGGTCATTTTCACACCATTTTGCAACACAGCCGCTGGAAAAACATTCGATGGATACGTCGTACACCAGAGACGAAAATCTTTATGCGTATTCTCGAGTTTGATATCTTCGGCAATTTTCTCCATCACTGGCATCCAACTCGGTGCCAAATGACAGTTTTGTAAGACGACCCAGGTCCCTGCCTCTCGCGCACGAACGATCATTCGCTCGGCAATCGGTCCTTGGCCTTGCCCAAGTGAAATGGTCTCGCATTTCTGTCGCAACGCGTCAGCAAATTTGAGCACGGCACTCATGGGATCCGAACCGGGGGATAAAATAAACACAAGTGGGGACGACACGTTACTATCGGCGTACGACAGTGCGAGATCAAATGGTGGTGGCTTGACAAATTTGTCTCCCATTTCTTGGACGAGAAACAGTTGGACACCGACCACAAGCAAGTCGGGACGAATGCAACGGAGTCCCAAGAGCCGTCGAAAGGGACTGACTGAGCCCAGGAGACCTGGAAACGGAAGCGTGTGGCCTGTGGGACTATCGTACACGGCTTTCCACTGATCCGAATGGTTCAAAAACTCTTCGAGAATGCCTTGGAACGCAGGGAGACAACTCAAGCGCGAGAATTCGGCCCATTGTTTCTCACTGAGCCAGAGTTTTGCAGGATTGGGTGGTGGATCCGACAGGGCAACGCCGCCCGTCAGCAAAAAGTACCATTCGGCTGAATCGATGTCGTTCTTGCCTTGTTTGATGGAGATACAGAGTAAGAAGGAGAACATGAGTTTGTCCTTCTCCAGAAGTGAACGACAAATATTGCGATACAACGAGTACGTAAAATGTTCGTCCAGGTTCTTGAGTCGCTGTGTAATGTCGGGCGATTGATCACTCTGTTGAATGCTGAGAATAAAGAGGTTGATAAACCACGAGAGGGAGTACTGGTACACTGGTTCAATATTGGCAAGTTGATCGATACAGAAGAAGAGCACTTGACTTGAATACGCAACCGGCTGGTAGCCTTGTCGGACAACATCAATTTCTTTTTCCGTCTTTTCGGCAATGATTTGTTCTTTCTTGATATCGTCGGCCACATTTTTACTTTGATTCATGGTCGTAATAGCGTTTTCATCTTCCAGAATATTCCCTTCGGACGAAGATAGAATGTGTAGAATCTTGTCTTCAATATCTTTGAGGAGGGCTTTGTTCTTGGCATTCTGAACAATCAATTTATTCTTTTGTTCCTCGAGATCTGGTCGTTCTTGGGCGACCACAATCCCTAGCAATTGGTCCTCGAGACCACGTGGTGTGATCATAAAGTTGAGCAACGTGACTTTGACTGAGACTTCAGGAAGGTAGTGAGGATTGCGGTACTTGGTTGTGATATAAAATCGAAAATTCTCCGAGTACTCGACTGTCGAATCGCCCAATCGAATGCACGTGACACCGCCTTGCTTGAACGTTTGCTTGAGGAGCAATGGTTCTAACGACGGATCGAGTTCCTCCCCTACATTCTCCAACAACACTGGCGTTCCAAACTGTACCGCGTTCTCAAGTGTACGCATGTAATCACCGTCCGTGAGCTTGATGACGACAAGTTCTTGTGTTGCTTCCATATTCCGAATCCACTTGTTTGCTTGACCTTGTGGATCAATCATCAATGGCCATCGCCGTGAGTTGAACACGACAATCCCATTGTCCACCGAGAAGGCATCCGTTGGTAGTCCATCAATGTTCCACTTGCGCACTTGAACGGGATCTCCGAGTGTTCCATTGAGTGACGGGGAATCGCTACACGGAATTCCCAACGTTTTACACCGAGCGACCCAATCGTTCACGGCTTCTTGACGGAAAACCGATGTAAACGGTCCCAAGTACGCGACGACACCCGCAGCAATCAGCACGTCCCCTGTGAGGCGACTGTACTGCTCTGCAAGGTCCGCCGCAAACTCCGTCCATCGTGTCTTTTCGCCTCCCAGACTCTCAATCAACGTCGACGCACGCACGAGTTTTTTTCCAGTTAGATCGACTTGAAATTCGAGGTTTTGTTTCTGTTTGGTCGCCGCATCAAACTGACGCTGCAAATCCGCTAGACCGTCTTCGACTTCTTTGAGTTGTGCGAGTTTTTCATTGAGACTTTTCATCGTTTCTTCAAGCGCCTCCTCGGCCACACGCAATGCTTCACGCTTGGGGGCCACGACTTTCGACACATTGTCGTACAGCGCCATCGCATGGACCCATTTACACAAGCCAGCAGCGGCTTTCGAGGCTTTTTCTGCTTTTTCAGGGCTGAAATTCTCATTCGAAATGTACGTGGCCACGACAATTTTCATGATCTTGGGATCAATATTGTCCTTGTCAAATTTCTTGAGCGTCGTAATGAACGCCGGATCACTCAACATCTTTTGTGATGGACCCCAATAGTCCATAATCCGTTTGGAAGGATCGTTTGGATCAGGAATTCGTGCTGGTTTAATACCAAGCATGACACACACACCTTCACACACGAGCTTGACACCAGCCGGTGGATTGGCCATGGCTTTGACTTCGTTGATCTCGGATGGTTTGATCGTATCAAGCGCCTTGAGGGCTTCCTCCAACGCTGGGACGGCCTCGGCCAAATCGGCTTCCACACTGGCTTTCTGTTGTTCACACACGGCTTTGGAGGCATCCGCCACAGCGACATCCGCTTGGACTTCTGTCCGCGTCTTTTCAACGGCTGGGAGCTTGGATTGAATCTCTTCCATGAGAATATCCGTGTCTTTCTTGGACTGGTCGAGGACTGGCTGCAAATTCTCTAGCTCGACACGCATGACCGATACGTTTTGTTCCGCAAACTGGAGTTTATCCAGTCCAACGAGGTACCGATTCCGTGCATTGCGAACAGCATCACGTCGTCGTGCTAGAAAACTCTTGAATGCGACAATGAGCTCGAGATACGACGTTGGTGTGACGTAGTTTTGACGACGCAATTGTTTGAGGAATCGTTCCGAGTGGTCCATGACGCTCACGTGGAAGTACTGACACGTATCGACAATAGCTTTTCGAACACCTGGGGAATCCATTTCGACATCGGCTAAAAACTTTTCCGCCACGGCCACGAGGGCATCGGACGGCCACGCAGTGAACCAATCGATCGTACAGCAATTGATGAGCGATGGGAATTTACGTAGACGATCACGGAATGCATCGCCAATGGGGGAACACGCCAAGACAATGTGGAGATTCGATCGTACGCGCTGGAGAAAGAACGCATAGAGTTGTGCGGGTGTCATATTGTCACCCACGGATTTTCCCAATTTCTCTTTGGCATGAGGTCGCACGGCTTCGCAGATACCGACTCGTTCATCGTAGGGAAAGAGATTGGGAATTTCACCTGAATTGAGCATATTGTTGATATCTTCGACAAAGCCATCGTATTTGATTTGGGTGTCGCTAAACAAAAACACCAGTGGTCGAGCCCCAGTGCCAGCAAGTCGTAAGACGTCTTTCATGTCTTCTCGCCACTCGTTCATGGTATAGTTTTTCGAAATTTCAATCTGTTTGATCTCAAAATCCACAATAAAGGTGGCAAGGCGTGTCAACGACTGTCGCCCACTGCCACCGACTCCCACAAGCAGTGCATTTCCACCCGGCATGTTGAGGACACGAATAATTCGTGAGAGATGCTCAATGGCAAAGAGAAACATCACGAGGTTCATGGGTTTGCGACTGATACCATTGTACTCGGTGAGGTATCCATCCAGACAGCCAATGAGCTGTTGGAGACCATCAAAGTCGCCTTCAAGTCGGACATCTACTTCTTTATACAGCCGTGGGGAGGCGTCGGGATCGAGATAGTCCCCGAAAAAGAGATTGCGCATGTCACGCGCGTGTACTGGACCGTCACGACCTCGTTTCAGTGATGCAAAGACCTTATCAAAATTGGTGGCGAAATGTTTGATGGTCATTTTCTTTTGGACGTCATTGAACCAATCGCGGTCATCATCGTCGACGAGGCGATCCCCAATCACTCGCAACGACTCATGGACCCAGAGTTTGACAAGCGATGTGGCCGTGAACGCTTCGCTAGCGGCCACGAGCATGACGCCTTGCACAATGCGGGAGAAATCACGAAGATTAAACGTGTAGTGCGATTTCTTTGGCGTGGGAAGTAACGCCTGCATCGCCAATTGATACGTTTCGAGTGTGGCCGAGACGACTGCGTCCGCAAGTCGTTTGACTTCGGGCAAGAACGGATTTGAGGCAAAATAACTTAATAGAATCGTCGTGAAAATCCGCGTGAGTGTCGTGTCGTCAAATTCGGAGAAACACAACAAATTGAAATGCCGCAAGAGCCGTGGTGTGACATGGTTACGACCGCCACCGGGGGGTCCCATGGCGGCGAGTACGACGGTATCTACGATCTTACGCCAGGTCATGTCCTTGAGGTCGTAGTATCCCTCCGAATCAATCAATTGTCGGACGAGTTCAATCGGTGGTTGGGCACCGTAGATCTCCACGAGGGGCATGTTGAGATCATCCACAAACACTAATGCATGTTTGCCGACCGGTGGGCCGAACACGCCTTTGCGTCGCTTATCAAGCTTACCATCGATAATATTCTGCGTCATATTGGCCGAGGTCTTGGCCGAGAAAGCGAGCATTATGACCGAATAGTGCTCGGCTGAGAGCGTCTCGTTTAGAATCGCATCCATGTAGCACGATTTCCCCGTACCGGTGGGACCACACACGAGCACTTTGCGTTGATTGGTCACAAGCAACTGGACAAGACATTCGAGCTGCGCTGTAAAGATCGTCGGTACAACCATTTGGTTGAATGGTGTGCCTGGGGCGATTGTGTACGTCGGTAGTAAATCTTCCCATTTCTGCCACTTGTGATCGACAATATTGTAATAATAATCGTGGAACAACCCTTTGGCCGGCAATGGTGACGCAAATGCATACGTCGGTGTTGTATCAAAGGCTACTGGTTTTGTCCACTTGCGGACTTGAAGAGCACGACTTACAGCGACGTATTTCGTGTCGAGGGCCCCAATGTTCTCGAGTACTGCGCGTAAGAACTCACAGAATCGCGCTCGACCATCGGCATTCACGCTCTCACCAACACTCCACGCGAGTGCAAACACAAACGCACTTTCGACCATGGCCTTCTTCTTGGACGTGGCATCTTTGGGTAGTTTACACAGCAAAGCTTCGAGAATATGGATGAGTGACTGCACGAGATTGGTATCCACGGTCGGTGACATTTCGACCAATTCCTTTCGCACGAATGCGAGACATGGCTCAACCAGCCACACAAAGAGAAACGATAAGAGTTGACGGGTCTCCACATTGATATCCACGGGTCCAGCACGGTCCTCAGTGACTTTACGCGGTACATCCGCATCGATAGTGAGGGAATCGAGCCACGAGTCGAGCAACGGAAGCCATCCGAGCTGCTCGGGTTCCATGTAGATCATACCACAACGTGAGACCGTGGCTGGCGAGGCAACCAAGAGATCCATGGGCTCAAATGTCATGCTCATAACGCTCGACATGGCAATGATCTCGCCACTCATGAGACAGAGTTTCTTATTGTCATCCAGCACGGTATTCATGTTCTCGATCCACACCGCATCGACCGGTCCATCAAACATGAGCCACTTGCGGGCGGGCGTCCGCGCGTTTGCGAGGTTCCGAAAGTTGATGGCCAAGACGCCGTCCCGCCATTCATGGGAGACGGCATCAAACTGTCCATACAACTGCCCCATGGTCACGGACTTCGGATTGATCACGGCGACTTGGACTTCTGTCCATCGTGGATCGTCAGGAAATTCAGCATGCAAGTGTGCCAACACATCTGCGAGGACACGCCACGAACACGTTTTCCCTGAGAACGGCATCCCCACAATCATGTAGCCGTGTCGAACGATCATCATGTCGTAGATTTGAATCACTTTTTCAACAAAATTAGGCACGGGCTGTAAATTGAGGGTGGCACAGACCGTATCGATGGCACGTAGCATGTCTCGGCGGTCCGGTGGTTCAATCACAACACCGGGGAACAAGTCCGAGACAATCCCATTGAACAACGGCACGTCGGGGGAGAGGAATTTGGGGAGATTCACGTCAATGATGGAGCGCAAGACCAGTGTATCTTCGCGCAAATGACCTTCTGCCCGTTTGAGATTACCAGCCGCACGAAGGACCGCCATGACAGCACGCATCCCATAATCATAGTGCGATTGGGACGACAGTTGTTCCGAGCAGAGAGTATACGTCGTTGTAATCTTCTTGGACAAGGCACTGGCTTCGGTGTACCCATAGGAATAGAGCATGATCTCAGCGATCATAGCATAGTCAGGGACCATCATAGCTACCGTCCGAAACAATACTTTGAGGTTGTCGGGAAGTTCCGCACGACCAGCGTACCCTGGATTCATCGTAATGAACGGACAACACGTGGGATTCAATCGCAATTCGGTGCCTTCAAACACAAACGATGCAAGTTTTTGGGCTTTGGCAAGTTGAATACACAAAATTTGCTGGGCAATAACCGATAATACTTCGAGTTGGATACGATTGAACTCGTCAAAGCATGCCCACGCACCAGAGCTGGCGAGACCCTTGAAGAACTTGCCCATGGCCAAGTAATCGAGACCATCCGAGCAGTTGGTCACTACGCACTGGATCGCAATGGCCTTGGCAAGATCCTTGGTCGTCTCGGTTTTGCCCGTACCAGCAGGTCCTTCAGGCGCACCACCGAGATTCAAGTGAATTGCTCCAGTAAGCGTGCGATAGCACCGATCCGTGAGTGGCGTGATCACGAGTCGCATACTATTGCCAAGATATTCGAACGCATACAACGCCATGGTGTTGATCATACGGCATTCGAGTGACGATGGCTTGCCCGTCGTGGCTGATACACCACCAGCGACCCAGTAGTATCGCAGTTGTGCGAGCCAGTCAAAGTCGTTGGTGTCGGCGATCTTCAGTTGCACAAGTTCTGCGATTGTGTCACGATTGTGCACGTCCATGACCACGAGCGCGCCCAGCGTAATACGAATGAGTTTGGGCAATTCACCACGGACGAGCTCGACGGTTCTCGTGAGCTGTGATCGTAACATTTGGAGATGCGCATCCACGGCCGCGAGACGATTGGTCTCACTACTGAGCGCCAGCTCGGTCTGCTGTGTCCACATGGTTTGATTGACAGCAAGCACGACTTGCCCAGGCCACTGTTGCACCCACTGCAGTCGATCTTTGGTCGGGTAATCCACGACCGACTCGTCCACATGATACGCCACGCTCTTGCGCATGGTCATTTCCACTTCTTCAAGCCAAACCTCGACATTTCCACCCGAATTGTTAGGATTGATGAGGTTTTGAGCGATTTTATCGTAGAGAAACGGCACTTTTTCATTCTCCGGACTGAGCATCGCGGTGATGTCGAGGTTTTCTTGGAATTCCAAGCTCGCAATCCCATCGAATGCTTTCTTGAGATGTGGTTGAACACGAAGAGGATCTTTGGTCTCGGACAGAATCTCAAGTAACTCGTCGTTTGAGAGGAAAAAGAAGCGCGGGAAATAGAGACGTTTGGTCTCCAAATAGTCGTTCAAGCCTTTTTGAATGGTCTCCAAGTCCAAATTCGATTGCTGGAGACCTGGCAACAAATCTTCACGCTCAGCGACTTTGAGTACAAGTGGTTGGGCGACTGTCTCGTGCATATTTCGTCGCCACGTTGCATCAACTTTGCGGAAGAGAGCACCTTCGGTCGGCATTTGGCGCATGATATCGTCGGAACTAAAGATCGGCTCCAGATAGAGCCACGTAGCCTGAACTTTGATCCAGTTATCCATGATATCTTGTACTGTGAGCAACAGCCTTTCCCAGGTGAGAATACGTTCAAGATACGGTTTGTTGTATCGACTGCCACGCATGGACTGTGTCTTGACGATCTGATCATCGATAATCTGCTGAATCTCGTCAGTCGCGCACAGGATCGATGTGCCTGTGGTCCGATATTCTTTCGTTCCAAATTTGACCCCCACCCATTCGGTCTCCATTTTGTCGAGGGCTTTCTCAAGTGAAAACTCTTTCGATGCACTTACACATGTCTCTTCGATTTGGTTTGTAAAGCGGTGAAGCCCAAGCGCAATCAGTTGATTCATATTGGTCTCATCACCTTCGGGTAGCTGCACATCGATCCCTGTGATCCGTTCGATTTCTTCCCAATGACGTGCACGAATTCCAGGGTTGCATACAAGATTCATAAGTGGAATGAACGAATCGAGCATTTCATCCAGTGTCTTCTTGACTTCTTGGGCCATAGTGATCGCGACGGCGTAGACATCCGTGTTCTTCTCACACTCTTTAATAATCTTGAAGATCGTACGACGGAACTGATCACACTCGCGCTCCATGTCTTCACCATTGACAGACGCAAGCGGTGCTTCTCGGCTGAACGTGACTTTGTCCATAGTCGCGGCGATCGTCGTCCAGAGCTTCTCAATTGGGCTCAGCATGTCTTGGATGTCCATAAGTGCAGTTTGGTTGTTAGTTACTTCCATTCCCAGTACATTCTCTTGCTCCGTAATGGCTTCGGCTTCGGTTTCTGCTTCCTCAAGCGACTTGCGTACGGTTTCCAAGCGTTTGAGGATACTGGTGGGGTCGCTCAGGTTTGCATAGTCACGCATCTTTTCAATCCGACGTTGGAGCGACGAGAACTGTGACACGAGCTGTTCCTGACGGCCTTCCACAAGTAGTTCCAGCTCGTGTTTGCGTTTCGTTTGGAGCTCAATACTCTTGCGTTGAAACGTCTTGATGTTCTCGGGCCAGCGAAACACTGAGAAAAAGAGCTGTACATCGTCCCGCGTCATGGTAAAATCGTGCTCTTTGAGAAACTGCACACGAGCACAAATGTCGTCGTAGAGACTCAGGTTGAGAGCTTCAATCGTGTCGAGACTCGCAACGTAAAACGCATCGAGTGCTTTCAGCTCGAACGAATCGAGAGGCTCAGCAATGAGTTTTTGACCCACGGCCTCGTACTCGGCGATCATCGTCGTCATCTGCTTGACATTGTCGAGCGAGACTTTGCTGAGGATTTTCGCCGTGAGGGTTTTGACCTTGGCCACAAGCTTGAGCTTGACATCAGCACATGAGACAGCAAAGACTTGGAAACTGTACTTGTCCTCAATGTCCGTCGTGACGCGGTCTTCGATTGTCTTCAGCGCTGCGAGTTCTTGACGCAGTGTCGTCAATACATCGTACGTCGCCTGTCCAGTGAGGTCATCAAAGCCCTGCAACAACGCATTGACTTTGCTGTCGTAGACGCCGTTGATGAGAAACACAAACGGCTCAAACTGTTCGAGGACTTGCTCGGGATCACGAAAATGGTGCGTCATGACTTCGACCAATTGCTTCTTGGCGCGTCGCACAAACTCGTCGTCGAGTTGCATTGTGCTCGGTCCGAGAGCTGCAACGTTGCGAAACTTGGCTGGGAGTTTGGTCTGGGCATCGATGCGAGGAAAGTTTTGTGCAGCTTCGACGATCACATTCACACAACTCATGATCCGCTCTTTGAGGATGTGAGCGGCGGGCTCAATCGTAAATGCTTCTTGGACCGTGCCCGAGACCGAGTGCGTTGCGCGCGCTGCAGCGGATGAACTGGCAGCGGACGGCGCCCCATCGCTTGAGAACAAACACTCGACCGACAACAACAACGCTGCCTCGCCATAGAACCCAGGGTTTGAGAATTGCTGAAAGAAACGAACCAATTCGGTGATCGATTTCTCTACCGAATCGCGTAGATTGCGCGCCATGAGCACCGATGCAGCATTCAACACACCTACAAATGCTCGGTACTTGGCGGCTTCGGGGTCTTCCGCAGCTTTGGCCAGCGCTTTGGCCACCAACTCACTCTGTGCCGCAGCTTTGGCGTCGTTCGCGGGTTGTAATCCTTCGAGATCAAGTCGGTTGTGGAGCATGGTCTCACTTGTTGGGACTGGTTTCGGTGATTTGGTGGGTGAGCCACTTCCTCCTACCGGTGACGCACTCGTGTTTCCTGGTGTTGGCAAACGAAACGTATGAATGCATTCATTCACGCGTCGGGCAGCTGCCGCAACCCAACAGGTCTTGAGACAGTCTTTCACGAGATCGGCACGACGTGAGATCGCGTCCACAAAGTGTGGAACTGTACGGGGAAGCGCAGCGTGAAATGCAGGACTCGAGAGGTCAACAAATAGAATCCGAGAGAACGAACCACCGCCACTCACACCATCCGTCGGTGCGAGATCCCACTCGGCCGGTGGTGCCTCAAGCAGCCACTGGTCTTGAAGCGCGTATACTACGGGGTTCACGGCAAACAGTGTTTGTTCCACGAGAAACTGTGTCCTGGCGATGCGCGCGCCATCGAAACCGGTCCGCCGTAGCACACACCACCCATGCGATCGATGAGTGTCGTCGACCCACCACTTTTGCTCTGCCTTGAGAAATGGACGATAGATCTGCATCCGTTGACAAGCACCTTCGTCCAAGAGATCGTACGCGAGCATAGCGCGAGCAACCGTTTCGTAGTAATCACCATACACTTCCTGGAAAATCTCGGCAATCATGGTTTCACATCGTTCGTCAAAGGCTCGTGTACCTTCGTGATCGAGTCCCACAGGTGCAGGAACCTGAAGACGTCGGAGAATCCGCGGCGGCCGACCAATGTCCATGGGGATTGTCCGCACCTGTGCAATGTACTGATCCACTTGTCGCCAATACGCCTCCATCGTGGTCAAGTACCGCTTTTTTTCGAGCTCAAATGTGCGTGGCGAAGGCTGCAGAGGATCTAGCAACACATTTGTACGTTGCTGTAGCGTCGATGGAGACTTTGGTGGAACCGACGGGTCATCACCAAGGTCTAAAGTGTATTGCATTCGCGTTGGCTTTGTCTTTGGCTTCGTGGGCGAAGGAGAACGAAAGACGCCTTGGCTATTGTGTACGTGGCGTGTGAACGTACGTGACGGATCAACAATGACCGGAAGGTCCAGCGTGCTTTCTCTTCTCTCTGGCAGGTGGTCGTTCGATACTCTCTGTTGGTCGTCATCCATCAGCTTCGGTGGGCTCGTGCGCTCCAGCGCAGGGGGCATCGCAATCGCTCCTTTCGTGGGTGATCGTGTCGGGGACTTGGTGAGATGGTTGACGGGGGCATACGTTTCTTTCCGCGTATATTCGGAGATCTCTTCAATCGTCAGAGTGCGTGCTGTTGGCGTGTAATACGACCCAATGCGATCGCTTAGACGGTAGTACCCTCGATCTTCCAGTACGATCTTTGGGTCAGATCCACCACTTACGGATCCGTTGTGCTGAAGCTTGCGGTACTTTCGTGCTGGATCGTCGCCGTTGCGAGCACCAGTGAGTCCCCCGAGCGGCCCCATGATTTCGAGCATATCTTCTTGGGCCTCAATCAATGCACCATGTGAATCACGCTTCTCCAGCCGTCGTGTCGCGTCTGCGACGTTTTCCTGTCGATCGTGGACGTCGCAATTGCGCGTATTGATCGATGACTGCAACATCTTGAGCCGGGCAATGCGCACCGGGCTCTTCTTGGGCGAATACCGCGTCGACTTCACTGGTCGTGATGCGTCTTCTAGGTCCCATCGCTTCGTTGCACTCACAGGCGCCGGCACAGCGCCGTGCGTGGGCGACGACATGCTGATCTTTACCCGCAGGGCCGTTTGGAGCTGGTGGAGGAATGCGAGTGATGGTCTTGCGTCGCTTCACACTCGGTGTCAAAACAAGGTGGTCGTATAATTATGGCAATCGTAGTAAATATTCCCGCGTAAGAGTGACATGGATACAGTCCCACCAGCTTATCAATGGGAGAAATGCAACACGAGCCGAGCGGCTACGCCTACCGATGCAAGCGCTTTACACACCGTCAGTGGATTTTGCTTATGTGCTGTCGTATCATATATCCACAGTACTATACAGTATCTGCCATGGTACAATTCCTCATACTGACTGGTTGAAGCGGCGCCTGTGTAGGAGTCGCGTCGGTTCAGAGTATTTGGTTTAATTTGGATCTTGGCTGTCGATCGTCACGATGGTGCTGCTCGATATGCGCGCTGACGCCAAGAGCGTTGGGAGCGAGAATCCATCTGATGAACCAGCGAAAGTTGGCTTTGATGGCGTGCAGAACATTTTCTATGCGACAGACGAGGAGCGAGCGATGGCCGCTCAGCAGGTCACAATGTCCGGTGTAGTGAGCACCAAGATGCGGCGTCTAGAAGACGATGGCGTCCGCGCTGATGCCCAAGTGCCACACTCATACACGTCCAACAACAATAAGGAATTGTTGTGTCTTGAGTATGTGGCAGGGTTCCAGAAACAGTTTGAAGCCATGTTCCCCAGGCGCAAGCGGCTCTACCTCTTTCCACCAAATGAAAAAGGTCTCGCCAAATTTGTGTGCACAACGATCCGACCGACACTGCTGCCATTCCGTGACCTCTATGATGCACAGCGCTTGGCGCTATTTTTCGCAGGAGTGATCGAGTACGAGCCACTCGCCGATCCAGAAAATCCACCCAAATGTCTTCCGTCCCCGAGCTTCACGCTGCGCTGGCGTCGCGGCGATTGCTTTGATCTCTCGGTCGTCCTCGTCTCCTTTCTTATCGGTGCGGGATACGATGCGTACGTTGTGAATGGTCGTGCACCGCGTTGGATCTGCCTCTTGGATCAGAGCCAGACACCGCTGCCGATGCTGCCACTTGAAGAGGAGATGAAGAAGAACCGTGAGCGCGACGAGCAACAGTCCCAACGTCTGCATTTCTCAGGGAACATCGACGTGACAGGAAAAGGGACGACAGATATCAAACTGGAAAGTCGTTCGTCCTTTTCAAGCAAGTACTTCCAACAGCTTCTAGACAAACAAGCGAAAGAAGCTGAAAGAGGTAAGGAGAAATTGCTGCTGGATTCACTGTATGATGACGATGCAGATGAGGACGATCTACTTGAGGGAAAGCGAGTACATGCGTGGGTGCTGGTGCGAGCAGGAAAACGAGATGTTGCCGAGCATTTCTTCATTGAAGCGACCACCGGACGAACGTATACGTTGCGTGACTGTCCCTACCTTGCGATTGAATCCGTATGGAACCATGAAAACTACTGGGTGAACATGCAGCAGGAGAAGCAACCTATTGAAACGACGCTCTTCGATTTGTCGAATCCAACAGACTGGGAATACGTGTTTTTGTCAGCGGCTGAAAAGAAATCTGCTACAGATGCAGCGCAGGATGCCAAGAGCGGGATCGATCTCAGCGATGATCTCAAGTCCATGGCCAGCGGAGACTCTGATAACCATGACGATGACGACGATGATGACTTGATTTTGGATATTCCGCCCTCGTGGGTCGTGCAGCTTGTCGTTGATCGTTCCATGTACAAGAAAAAATTTGTTGTGGACGCTCAACGCGTGACCCTGTACAAACGGGCCAAGGTCGAAGAGTTTGCGGACTATAGCCACGATCAGGGGCTGGTGTTGCGTGTGACGCTTTACCGCGACAACAATTGTACACTTCCCATCGAAATTCGTGAGTACTTCAAGAACCGCAAGGACAAGCTCGAGACTCGACGTCGCTTGCCAATGGAAGGAAGATTTGAAGAATTCTTTGCACCTGGACGTGTTCCGGAAGCACTCAAAGCACGTGTGGAATGGATTGGATTTCGTCGAGAACTTCACTTTTACACGAGTGCACGCATGGACGGACTCGTCAAGCGGGAAGAGCACATCCTCAAGCGCACCTCGGAAACGTACGAAGGACGGGACGATTTCCTCACGTTTCGCTCCGTGACCTTGACAACCGACAAAGACGAAGTCGATTCAAAGAACCCGTATGTGCTGCCTGGTGGACCGACTGGTGAACTCGCAATCAAAAAGATGAAGGAGAAATTCGCTCGAAACTCGGCCCGCGATGCGGACGACGACGCACGAAAGCGCACGTACAACGTTCAGGAAGGAAGCATCCGCGTCAATTTTCACTATGCAACCGGCAAGATCACTGCCGGATCGAGGACGTATTACAAGGCACCGAATACCCCCGTGGAGGTTATGATGGCCGACCCGACGGCGAGGAAGCCCAAGCTTTCGGTGCTTGAGGACGAGTTGCGTGCTTCGATGCAATTGGAAAAGGACTGCTACGCAGCCGTGCGTCACTCGGAGATTGAGACTCAGGACATTTTAAAGATTCGAAAGCGTGAGGAAATGGTGATTGTGTTGGAGACCAGTTTCTTTGATGCGAACGAAGACGATCCCAAAATGCAAAAGAAAGAAGATGCCAAGGAGAAGGGCAAAGACGTGAGTGTGGCATGGCTGTGCGTGATGAGGATCATCTGGATACTAACTCATATGACACGTAGGCCAAGCAAGAGATTGACTATCTCTCGCCGTTCCTCCAGAGTGTACACTACAATGGCATCGAGTTGTCCAAGGAAGACGCCCATAGTGTGCGAGAGTTGTGTCTGCGCAATCTCAAAGAACGATTATTGGAACGCGCCAACATCATTCAATCCCGTCTCGACAAGGAGAATGCGTTGCTGGCCAAGCGTCAGGCCGCATTCCAGCGTAGCCAGCGCGAGCACGATCAAGGGACAGACGAAGAATTTGAAAAGTTCTGCAGCGAGACAATGTTTCGTATCCAGATCTTGGAACAACGACTCGCAAGTCATGAAGAGACGGCGCTGCAGAAATACGCGGAAATGGACCAGCGACTTCATAACGATCCGCGTCTGCGCATTCTCCATCGGTAGGACTGTAGCGACTGAATCCTGTAATGAACGATTCCTGCACGCAACGTTTCTTCCAGTGAAACCATTCATATTCGCATTACCGACGAATCTACAGACGCATCAGCAACTGAACACGCGAATAGCAGACACGTGGACGACGCGAGCGTGACCCGAGTCGAGTGGATGGAACGGCTCTACTGTGCGCGACTTAGTAGTCACTGCCACCACCGAACATGTCCATACCACCGCCGATGTTGGCCTCTTCCTCCTCTTCAACAGCCTCCTCAACCGGAGCAGCCGTGGCAGCAGCGCCACCGGCCGCACCACCCGCCGCAGGGGCACCACCTGTAGCATCATCACACACAAACGTCAGGAGATAGAGATCATACATCAATAGCACTCTTGAAACGCACCAGCCGACGGGCCCGCGAGGAACTTGTCGACCTTGAGGCCACGACCGATGAGGTCCGCAAAGAGCTGCGGAAGGTACGGCGAGACCTGGTTGCCCGAGGCTTCGAGAGCGTTGGCAAGGTTGTCAGCCGAGATCTCGACGGAGGCATCGTGGAGCGCGAGCACCGCGAGGGAGACGGCGAGCTCTTCCTTCTGGGCGTGAGTCATATCAGCGATGGCCACCATGGTTTCAATCTGGGAGGAATAAAATGACGAGTCTGAATCGGTTTAAGCTGGAGCACAGCAGAAGTCAGCTTCGACAGAAAGTAAACGCGCGCGCCATGATCGCCAAACGTACCGACCAATACCTGCGAATGACTGGTGGAGAGCCAAACAGGGTGAACGCGACATAGTGTGGTCCACAGTAAAAAAGGAAAAAGGTACAGTGTACCCATCTACAATGGTACACGGTACCATGTACAGTCCTGTATTAGTATCGCTCAAGCTCAACTTGAAGTCAGGGCAATGCGATGGCATGATTCCTTGCACGTGGTATATGTCAGTGCTCAAGGTATCTGACGTTCTTGGTCGTCAATATGCGATTATCTATTGCTGATACAGTCACAAAGCATGCGCTACTCGTCAATGGAGTCCTGATACCACCATCATCACATATCTCATGCAGTTACAAACCATTTCTTGCTCTATAACAAACTGGCCTTTGGGTCAAGTTGCACCCAGTTGTCGAAAAACTGATTTCGTGCATGGGACGTCCCAACTATCAAGCGTCCAA
>JAADWU010000088.1:0-20580 GCA_023336255.1 Pythium graminicola
CAGGAATACTGGCCGCGTGATAGTTTTGTACGTAATCTACTTGAGGAGTTGGATCTGAGTGTTTTCCTACGAAGGGATTACGGGGAAGTTGCAGCAAGTTTGTGCAGAAAAGCTTTGCATGACGACTAGGATTGTTCACCCCTACTACAGTGATTACCTTGCCAAGAGTGATAATGAGAGAAGGAAGGAGAGCAGGAGCGACATGGATGACAGATCAGTCCTCAGGAACGTAGAATTGATGTTAGACTCTAGGCTGTTGTGGCCGAGGCCGTGGCTGTAGGCCACGTGTCCTCGGCGTAGTGGCGTTCGAACATGTTCTTGAAGCCACATTCTAGAATGTCTGGATCGGTGATGAATGTCAACATACAAAGTGAGAGAGACCGTGTACATGTGCAAAGATGAGCCGTCGATGTGCAGGTGACGGTCCACAGACGGTCCACACTGCCCCCTCAGGCTTTGTCTCACTTGGGGAACATACAATGCGTGCGGCGCTAGCCGTACGCAAGTTGAGCACGGAGGTCGTCAGCATCGTGCTCTTCGACGTAGGTCTTAATGAGCACGGGGATGTCGTTCTGGAGGTCTTGATCCAACGAGCCCTCGACCGATTGCAGACCACGCCATGATATGAGCAGCTCCCATTGCTGCCTGTGTTGCTGTAGCGGTGGTCCTAGATCTCCTTGACACCCATGATGATACCTTGCTTGCTGACGTGCTCGTAGATCTCCTCGGTCACGTTAAAAAACTTGTATTTAATGAACTTGAGACGCGAGCCGTGGGCTTCAACGGTCTCCTCGGTGGTCAAATGCTGGATGATGTACGAATGTTCAAGGACTTCAACCACCTTGTAGGGTCCGACCCAACGCACCATCAACTTGTTGCCATGAACACGCTCGTCGGCGCGAGACCAAAGAACATAGTCACCCTCACGGAAGTTCGCCAATGTGCCACGTTTGGCCATCCTCTGGTACATGCGTGTGCGTTCCTTGCGATCCTTCACTTCCTGATACATTTCTGCCAGACTCTCACGCAAGAGATCTAGCTCTTCCTCCACTTTGTTCATGTCAATCTGCATCGCCTTCGACTTGTTGTTCGAGCCCAGTGGAATGACGATGGCGTCGAGTGGCGTCGAGGCAGTGAGACCAGTGAACAACTCAATAGGTGCCTTGTTGCCGAGGGACAGAACAGGTGTCTTGTTCAAATTGAACTGTACGAGCGGGAGTAGGAATTCCCAACTCTTTGTGTCAAGTTGATACTCGAGAAGTAAGACACGCATCACCTGGAGGATATCCCTGTTGGTCCTTTCGACGGTACCGTTGATCCACGGAGTGTACACTGGAACAAATGTATGCAGCGTCTTGAGCCGCTCACGCAAACTCTCAATGAGCTTGTTCTTGAAGTGAGGCCCGTGATCTGATACCCATGACGATGGCATCCCAACCCGCTTTGCCCAATCCAATATGGCGGCGGCAGTCACTGGGCCGGTGGGTGTGTCACAGGCGATGAGCTCGCAGAAGTGCGTCAGCTCATCCTTCAAGACTAACACTTATCGCGTGGTCCCGTACGAATCACCCATGTACAAGTAGTCAAAGTGCAGTGTCTCGTTGCGGCCAGCGGTGTCTCTTGGTTCCGACCATGGACGTTGAATAAGCAACCCGCCCTTCACGTGCTTGCACAACAAGCAGTTCGATACAAAGTCTTTCACCAGCTCACGCAGCTTGTAGATGTGGTATTTTTCTTGCAATTGCATGGTCATGGTGTCTGCTCCACGGAGAGCGTTCAAAACACAGTGTGAAATAACGAGGATGCGTGTAGTGAGTTCCTTGGCTTGCTTGGGGATCCACACTCTCTCCCCCACCAGAAGAAGTCCGACGTCTGACTCGGTCGCGGCCGCCGGTGCCGATCGGGCGAAGCGGCGTTGTTCATTAAGTACATGGGCGACAGTGGGCCACACAAATGCGTCGTCTTGCAGTGGGCGCAGGCGAGAGACTGAGCTGGCGGCTCGTGTACGGACGGCCTTTACAGTCACAGTAGATGGTGGGGGTGGCTCAAGCCACCGAGACACAAGATCCGCCCAAACATTGTCCGTACCCTTCACATGCTCAATCTGGTAGCGATAGTCCGTCAACATAAGTGCCCAACGTTACAACTTCCCACGCAGGTGCTTGCGAATCTCCTTTGACGGACAGAATATTTGAATCAACTTGGCGTGATTGCAGAAAAGCTTGAACCCACCCGAGCGATGCAGCAAATACTCAAGATCCTTGGCGTCTTGGCAAACACAATGATGTCGTCAACCCATACCAAGACATTGTCGTACAACATGTCCTTCAGAACTTCTTGGATTTGATTTTGGAAGTGTATGGGTGAGTCGGTGGCACCTTGTGACACGGAGCGGTATGTACACATTATCATTCACAATAAAGCTGAACATCTCACGCGAATCCTCGTGGAGGAGCAGCTGCCAAAAGCCTTTAAACAGGTCAAAAAAATTTTGGCGAAGTACATTGCCCCCTTGACCTTCACGATCACCATCAAAATGGGAGGCATGACACCAGCATAGGCACGGTTTGCACGTTTGTCGGTCGTAGGTCCACTGTAATGCGGTAGTCTTCTTCTGGGCCTTTCTTTCGAATCGGTATGGCAGCACACGCCCAATGGCTTTGGTTGTTCCGCACAACGTATTTGAAATCCTCCAATTGCTTGGCAAATTCCTTAAGAAACTTGGTCTTGATGGGAGAGTATTGACTTCCCTTCGTACGGTGATGCACTGCACCATTCACGAGTTCAACACGCAGAGGTTCCAGCTTGACCGGTGAGTCCACGCCTAACTTTGTACGCCACAAATCAAATGACTTATTGAGGGCTTCACACAATGCATAGTAATGCTCAGCTGGAAAGCCAGCCTGCTTCGCTTCTTCAAGCATGACACTCACACGTTCACGAATTTCGTCCTTGCTGGCGACTCCAACAATGTCGTTTGCGTCGTCACCGGGGTTTCGACGGGCGGCGAGTTGCTCCAACTGTTGGTCCACATTGATCCCGAGAGACTTCAACGTCTCGTCACCGAGCAGGAATTCGTCGCTATTACTGTCGATCACCAAGCATGAAAGCTTCCTCAAATGTACAGGTCCAGCAGTGGTCACAAGCTCAACGTCAACTTCACATCGTTCATCACATACCATGGCTCGGCCGTCGGCCACTTCGACTTCCAATGGCGTGGGCATTTGCTCAAGGGCACATTGCATCCAAGCTCAATGAGCTCGTGTACGACGTGTCGCGAGAGGACGTTGCGGTCTGCAGTAGTATCCGCTCTGAATGGCACCTCGAGCACGTCGTTGAGAATGGCAGCACGATCACCGCCAGTCAGGAGAGGCTTAGCCTTCTTCACACTGACTGGTTTCCCTTTTGACTTGTTCACTCGCTCGAGTGCCTCTTGCTTCTTGTCATCCGGGAAGTCACAATTGCTAATCCAGTGTGGTCCACCACACAGAAGGCACCCGTCCCGTGGTGGTTTCGTCCTCGTACCAGCTTGTCGAACTGGCTTGGCCGTCGGAGTCGTGTCACAGTCTCCCTATAACAATTCGTTGGCAGGATTCGCCTTGCATGTCGTGTGTTCGCCCTTCTTGTTGCCCTTTGGTGCGTTCGAGTCCTTGTCTACTGGCTTGCCTCGGCCCTTGTCGAGGCCCTTCAGTTCTTGGGTCATCTTGTGATAATGCTGTTGCTCACGAGCACGTCCAACCGGCGTTACAATAAAGTGCGTAGTCGTCTTTCATGATCTCGGGCTTCAGCAATGCACGTTCAATGTCAACACGGAGCATCTCAGGTGTCACATTGGCCAACAGATATTTAAAACGTCGTGCCATACGGTCATTGTATGTGGCTTCATCTTCCACTCCTGAGCCAAGTACACTCTTGAGACCGTTCTCCTCAACGAGCTTGTCAAACAGCACGTAGTAGTTCAAGACGTGTGCGTCTGTATCTTCTTCCTTGAGATCCATCTTCAAAGCACCTTTCAACAGCTTATCCAAGTCGGGGAGGTAACCACTCATGGTTCCACAACGCTTCTCAACCTCAGCCATGATAATTGTGTCGGTGATGAGCGCGATCGGCCTACGGAAGACAAATCGAGTGAGATGCTCAAGTAATCGCCGGTCCACATCACCCTTGACGGAACCAGCCGTGCTGTCATATTCTTCGCCAGTGACTAAACAGCGAGATCGGATCTTCTCTTCGTACTCCTTGCGCTCACGGAGCCAATTGATTAGGAACATTCGTTCCCATTTTGTCAGGCGTGGCGATAACACCAACTCATACGTGGGCTTGGCGTTCCATCACCACATCACCATCTTCATCAATCATCGTCAATCATCTATCTGAGACTTGGTTGGCTTGTAGCTAGCGGAGTGGTCAGGAACTGTGGACATGCAGAGGGTAGATATACAGCAGCAGAGCACGTTTGCTTTGTAGAGAAGGCATTCTGTGGAGCGTGGCTCTGGACGACCATGAGAGTGACCCCCTCAGTGCGTGCTGAGCGGTCTACCTTAACGTAGCGAACGATCTCGGCAATCTTGAGGAAGGCTACTTCCAATTTGGGAGTGGTGCTTACTGAGTCTAAGGTAACGAATACTGATTTATTGTAATAGGAGTTTTGCCAAACCCTCAGGATTTTCAGTACACTCGGAGTGAGCGAAGCGAGCGGGCTGCGCTAGTGGTCCGTATCACCGTTCATAAACTTATCTATTCTGTGCAAAATTAGTATATTTTCTCGCAAAATAATTAAAATAGTAGGCCGTGACTTCTCAGTCGCGTCATCTGATTGGCCATATACACGATGGACAGTGTGTGAATGAATGATCCTCCAACATCTCGACCATGGCATCCACTGAAGAGACCTTGCGATTGCAGTTCGGCACGGCCTCTAATGCCATTGGAGGACAGCTATACACGACAGAGAAAATCAATGATGGCAATGTGAGTGGTGTGGATGAATGTCGTTGTGTCATTGACTGACCAAGCGGATATTGCGCATTGCCATCAACAGCCTGGACTCCATAGAAACGGCGGCAAACCACGAGTGATCGGATTCGAAGCCAAAGGTACGGCACCGTTGGAGAACTTTGAGAAACGATGCCCGTAGCGTTTGATTGACCACGCTTGTATATAGACAGAATCCTTCGGGAAGTGTCGGCGACACAGGCGATCCACCATGATCGGGTGCAGCAAGATCTACCAAGTGCTTGGTACGTTGGCAACCACTGGACAAGAGTCATAGCTAACAATGTCTATTTGATTGCATAGGGATGGTGACATCCAAATCTACAACCATGGGACAACAATACCTCCGACGCAGGCGCCTCGTTCTGCATATTGGAACTGGGATCATTTTTCAGACAAGAACCTGTTTGAAGTCGAGGAATTTCGTCCCTTCATGCCGCTGCACAATGTATTCGAAGGCCAATCGACGTCTCGCGATGGCAGCGTATCGCTGTCGACCATGGATGCAATAGAAGATCGACTTCGTAGCGTCCTCGAAGAGTGCGATAATCTCCGTCTCGTAGAGAACTTCGTTGACATGGACTCATCGTGGGCAGGACTCTCGCTTGAAGTACTGACGTATTTGGGTGATGAGTGCCCTGGCACTGTTGTCGCTACGTATGGCAATGATTGGAGCTACCCGTTGGCCGACCAGAACGATGCTAACTTGTATAGCGCTGGCATCGAAAGTCGTGACAAATCCAAGATTCAAGCGCGCCGTCATATTAATCTACTCGCCTCTGTCGCGATGCTAATTGAAAGCTCGACTGTGTTCCTACCGGTGGCTCTCACTCAAACTTCGCGCCAGTACTCGATCGAAAGTGGAGAGTCTGAGCTCCATTCTGCTGCGACGTACGCAGCATCGGCCATCGATATTGCAATGTCCGAGTTCCGTGCGACATCCACCGCAACTGTGTACAATCTACTGGAAGGTATCATCCCGACCACAAAGATCTTGGAGCTGTCAGCTCGGTTGCCATTGACTGAGAGTCCAGTGACACTGATTGATGACGCCACCGCACTCTCCACGCTTGAGCATGACCAGTGGGCCCAGCATTCCTTGCTGCCTCAATATACTCTGCCTCGATCACGTGGTGTGTTCGGTTCGTCGATGTCGTCGACTACTCTACTGCCTCCACCACGCTTCCGTCGGGTCCATTTCCGGGGTGAGTTTGACTCTCACGCGTCTTTGCTAGAGTCGGCACTCGCTCGGTTCGCACCAGAGAATATGGTTGCGACGTGGACCCACGAGCCATTGTATGTGGAGACGGCCCACACCATGAACGCACTGGATACAGCTTCTCAGCTCTCGCTCTCACACGCTGTTGGCACGTATCTTTACGGTCTCGCGACACAGACAAGCCGCAGCGATCGACGCATTCTGTACGAATTTACCCAAGCTGGTATGAATGTTGATGCCATTGAAGAATTCCAAGCCACGTTGCGCGGGATGAGTGAAACATATCCAACCTTCCGTCACTGTCAAAATTCGGATGACTCGAACAATGAAGAGTAAGGGAATCAATTCTGACAGGGACGTTGTCCCTTCCTTCGTATTCACAAAAATAGACTTTGGTACGACAAGATGACGACCTAGAACTGATGAGATCCGAAAGACAGAGAGCAGGAAGAAGTGTATGACCAAGCGACTGTCTCGAATCAGACATCAACTTCCAGCGCAATGGTGTCGGGAAATACACCTGGTGGATGACAACGATCCCAACGGATCCACGTGGCGTTTCCTATCGTGCCTTTCGTGGTCGTGGAGAGTACAGTACGTGGGAATGGTCGGACTGCCAAGCTATCGAAACTTGAAGTCGCACAGCGAACCGACCCCGATTCAGTTGATTTTAGCCAATCACATACGGTTCACAAGCCAGTCAGAGGGAATGCTGATCGGCAACTGATGGGCAAATTACCAAAATAGGCGGGCGGGATTTGTATGTTTGGTGTTCAAAACGATTTCGAATGGCTTCGGTGACGACCTCTGGTCCACGACTCACATTGTCACTGATCGTCGAATATCACGGACGAGAGGGACGCTACTGCAACTATGGAGGAGCGGTCCATGGGCCACCGACGTCGACGAGTGGGCCAGGCACCCCCACTTGGGCCACCGGCTCCTATTCCGACCACAGTCGGGCTAGCCGACACTCAAACCACCACTACGACAAACACCAGTGCAGCGATGGCGCGTCCGACTGCTCCGATCGCAGCCACTGCCGCACCGCGCCGTCGAGCACCCAAACCCAATCGACAGCGATGTAAAGAGTTTCGTGAGCGAAGGAAAACACACGTCATGGAGTTGGAAGAGCGTGTTGGTGAGCTTCGACAAGAAGTCTCGGAACTTGTGATGAAGAAGAGCATTTACTCGTCCAAGGCGTTGCTCAAGCGACATCATGCCCATGGATCATTGGAAAAACTCATTCGAGAGTACTACACGCTCTTTCGATATGGTATCTCGATTGAACGACCGTTGGCGGACGCTGCTACCGCTCCGCCATCACGAGCGAGTGCCATTGAGCGTGCCAATCTTCAAATCGAGTTTCTCCAGCGCGTTATTGATCCAGAGACGATATACGGTGACCACAAAGGACCCACGGGGTGTGTAGCACAGTGGGGATATTATACTGCGGCGTATGCCTCGTTCGTCGGCGAAGTCAACCGCGTCTATATCTCGGGGACCGAAGACGACCCAATTCTTTACGCCTTCACGACGTACCATGTTATTCTCTCACGCAACACTATCAAGTACTTGTTCCCACACGCCATTCACAACGAACCGCTCGTACAACGCTTCATTGGACTCTATCTGCCATGTTCGGTTGTTGGTGTCTATCAGTTCACTGCCGATGGTCACATCAGCTCTGAAACCTGCACAATTGAACTCGCTGATGCATTCCTATCTGCTGGATGCCGTGTTGAAGATGTTGCCGAGATTATGCAAGGCTTTGTAGTCTCTGAGGACGGACAAGTACCCGATCGATTACAAGCCGAAGACCACCACTTTATGGATGACATCGGGGTCGATTTTGATTCCGACCCACGCGAAGATGCAGATGAAGAAACCAAAGAAGGAATAGAAGCTCAAGCGGCCGCTGCCGAAGCGCAAGCCAAGGAAAAGCTCCGCATCTCATTCTTGGTGGATGAAAACCAAGACAACGTTGAAGAGAAAGGCAGCTGATAAACAGAGACCAAGATCGTATAAAGAAACGTGCATTAAACTGTATGTTGGCGACATGAAAGCCACCTTAAAGAAATCGTATGAAATCTTTTTGTTTCCTGCAAAGAGAAACATGGAACACGCACGTATTGCCTCTCGCGCCGAAGCTCAACGATTTCGGCAGCATTCTTTCCCCAACGCGTCGGCTTTTGCGATTTCATTCAGTCGCCAACCATAAACTGTTACTTGGTGGTTGATTTGATCGTTGTAGTCAGGGTATTAATGTAGGGAGGTGAATCGTCCGTCTCATTTTCCGTCAATATGTTTTGACACGGCCACCACAGTCTCAGCTCTACTAGGCACATGACGGGGGAGACGTCACGCCTGATGCTTGCGTAACAAGTGCATCTAGGTTGCATCTTACAGAGAACGAGATTAACACAGACATATGAACACCCTATGCCGTATCACTTTGAGCCAACTTGGATGTTGCAAAAATGCGTAGTTGCCTGCGGTTTGGGCTGAATCTTCAAAAAATGATCCAGAATCAACGTTCAGTTTTCACGTCCTCAGTCAAGACCCGCTCGCTCTAGATCGCGTGACTGGACACAAGCCGAATTGCCATATAATGACAAAGAGGCGCGAAGATAACGAGCATGTTGACGTTCGATATCGCCGCATTCTACCACGAGCCTCCAATGAAGCTGATCCCTACGGAGCCCCAACCAGAGTGATCCAATCGCTCATAGCTCCATCCCAGCCAAATGCGCGACGCCGACCGACAACAAGTAGTGAACGTGGCAAAGCTTTTCGAGCACGACGTCGTATCTATAAAGGCCAACTGGAAGTACAAATACAAGAGTTGCAAGAAGCACTCCGCCGTCTCGACGAACGAAAAGGATTGTTGCAAACCCGCATTTTTGAGCGACGTAGGAGCTCGACAGGATCGCTCGAGCGATTGGTACGTGAATATTACTCTCTTTTTCAACACGGCATGGGGAATCGTCGTCGAGCTGTCGTTGATCCAGACTATGCAGCTCGATACGTGGCTGACATTGCGCACAAAGAGAACTTTCTTCGCTGTATCATGGCCGACGATGCGATCACCGGGGACCTCAAAGGACCTGATGCCGCGTTAATGCAGTGGAACACTTTCTCGGCCGCCCACGTGCAAATGACTGTGTCGATTGAACACATCGAAGCCTTTGGAGATCCGAACGACCCTTTCATTGAGCTCCATTCGACAATGCATTTTATTTGTGGTCCTCAGACCCTCTTACTCTTGTATCCTGGGTCCGAGAGGAATTCAGATCTTGTTGACCAATTTGACAATCGCCCCGTGGCATTTCAGGTATTGACGTCCTTCAAGTTTAACGATGATGGACGTATTTGCTATGAGCAAGTCCAGACAAATCTCCTAGATGGATATCTTCGTGCAAGTATCTCGATGGACGATATCACCGAACTTTTCAGATATTCGATCATCTCACCCAGTCTCACGGTCAAAGAAGACGTCATCCTGGCACAAGTTGGGGATGATTGCTCCTTCTTGACCACAGACGACTTTCAAACGAGGAGAAATGATTCCATCTTGGATGCCGATCAGCTGTTTGACAGACGAGGCCGGGCCGATTACGACCAAGACCGAAGTCGTCGGCACTGGTACATCTATGAGGCATCTTCATAATCAATAGTTATGCAACGGATCAATGGTTCCTTTCCATTGTCATCAGAACAAGCAACGTCAATAATGACGGTGAAGCCATTTTGTGATGTGATCCCATCTTGTTCAGCTGTCCGATAGGAACCGATAGCAACGTCGTACTGTCTCCGACATATCAATATATTATTTTCCGTTTTTCAGGTGTGAAATGGTGTGGTCCACATCTCCATAGCCAGTGGGGGAGGGAAACACTCAGCATTTTCAAGCAGTAGGATTGGTCTGACCCGACGTGCTCTTCGCTCTGGCGTGCTCATCACTCTTCAGAGAGGAATCAAAACCGAACGAACGAACGAGTTGTGATGCTGGCGATCCGCGTTGCGTCGCTCGTAGCGCTGAGCGTGCTTGCACGGCCAAGCGACGCGTTCTCGTTGCCTGGTGTGCAAATGACAACGTACAAGAAGGGCGATCCAATCCCGCTTTTTGTCAACAGTTTGACGTCCTCTGAGACTCTGTTGCCGCTTGATTATTACAAGCTCGGTTTTTGTCAGGTATGTATTCGTTAATACCATTAATACCATGAAGGAAGATGCTGACGTGTAGAATGTTGATGTGAAAAGCCATCGGCGATCGAATACAAATCGGAGAATTTGGGCGAATATCTCACAGCGAACCGAATCCAAAACTCACCGTATGAGCTTAAATTTATGGAAGAAGTGACCTGTAAGGTATTGTGCCAGCAGACGTACAAGGAAGAAGAGATCAAAGGGTTCGAGGACAAGATCAAGGACGCGTATCGTGTCAACTGGATTGTTGACAACTTGCCGGTCAAGTCGGAGACGCCCGATGGTAGTATGATTGTGGGCTTTGAGTTGGGCAGTTTCAACCCGGAAGTCGAGGTCGTGCCACAGCTTAACAACCATGTCAAGATCATTATCGGTTACAACAACGAAATTGGCACGAATTCGGCGGATGAGGGTCGAATTGTCGATTTTTGGGTGCTTCCATTCAGCTTCGATTACCCGTCAAAGCTTTATGATGCCGAGACGAATGAGATGTCGTCGTGCAAGCACTCACCTGAGTTGCGTCGCCCGATGTTTCTTACCCGTAGCAAGAATGGTGACGTCAAGGTGGCCTGGACGTACAGTGTCGAGTGGCGCGAAGACAACGAGAAGGAGTGGCGTACGCGTTGGGACGTGTACTTCGAGGCCGGATCGGGCAATGCGAATGTGCACTGGTTCTCAATCATTAACGCCCTTCTGATCGTCCTCTTCTTGTCCGGTATGGTAGGCATGATCTTGATGCGCAGTCTGCACCGTGATATTAGCCGCTACAACCGTGTTCCGACCGAGGAAGAGCGTGCTGAAGAACGTGAGGAGTCGGGCTGGAAGCTCGTGCACGCGGATGTCTTCCGTCCGCCGTCGAAGAACCCCATGCTTTTCTGTGTCATGGTTGGGACCGGCAACCAGTTGCTTGGCATGGCCATGACCACGCTGTTCTTTGCAGCTGTTGGTGTGCTCCGTCCCAGCAATCGCGGCAAGCTCATGATCGCGTTGCTCGTGTGCTTCGTTCTCCTCGGTATGCTTGCTGGTTACACGTCGGCGCGTACCTACAAGATGTTCAAAGGCAAGCGTTGGCAGTTGTGCACCATCCTCACCGCAACTCTCTTCCCTGGTCTTCTCTTCGCGCTCTTCTTCTTCCTCAACCTGTTCGTTTGGGGTGCTGGTTCCGATGCTGCGGTGCCATTCGGCTCGATGCTTCTTGTCTTCTTCCTCTGGACTGGTATCTCAGTTCCGCTCGTGTTTGCTGGTGCGTTCTTCGGCTTCAGGTGCGTTTTTGGTGTTGTTTGGTGGCGCTCATTGCTCCGTTTCTAATATTAGTTGGTGATGATAGAAAACCACCAATTGCTTTTCCGGTTGCAACAAGCAATATTCCGCGCCCCATTCCACCGCAGCCATGGTACATGTCCCATGCGACTGCCGCTGCTGTTGGTGGTGTGCTCCCGTTTGGTGCTATCTTCGTTGAGCTCTACTTCGTTCTCTCGTCTTTATGGACCGACAAGTACTACTACGTGTTCGGCTTCCTCCTGCTTTCGTTCGTGATCCTCATCCAGACATGCGCTGAGATCACCATTGTGCTCACTTATTTCCAGCTCTGCGCCGAAGATTACAACTGGTGCGTAATCGTCATTTCATCTCCTCTACATTGTTGCTAACTCGTGGCTTCAACGTTCTTAGGTGGTGGCGCTCGTTTGCCGTGTCGGGTGCCTGCGGTGTATACGTGTTCCTCTACTCGGCCTACTACTACTGGTCGAGCTTGGACGTGACCAACTTTATCGGTGCGATGCTCTACTTTGGCTACATGGCGGTGATCTCGGGTGCACTTGCGCTGCTTACGGGTGCTGTCGGGGTCACATCGTCATTGTGGTTCACACGCAAGATCTACTCGTCCATCAAGGTGGACTAGGTGCATTTATTCAAGATGGTACACAGCGCCGTATGCCGCATGCCATGTGGAAACATGTCGGTTGGTTGTGCGCTCTCGCCAGCAATGTTTGCATAACGATAGAACCGAACGTGTACAAGACGAATGCATTTTGACTTGTGTGCGCTTGGCCAAGAGCGGTCACTATAATACTTCTTCATTCTGTTAAACAGTTGACGCAGCTGCCGTGGCAAAAGGCTCATCTGACTCAGATTATCCACGCCAACCAACGGGGCAAAAATGCCGAGGTTCATCTGCACCATTCGGCACAATGTCATGCACCATGATGATCCATGGTGGTCCGGTTTTGTCACCAAGGTTTTATCATGTCAACCTTTTGAAACCTGGGTTTAGTGACAGTCAGTCAAAATGGATGCATTTTTGGTGGCCTACTCTTGCGGTATGTGGTTCGTAAACCCAGGATCCTAGTCACTTGAAGGTACTGTGAGGTTCTTTTCCTACCTAAGGTTTTTCTCGCACTTCATTGCTCCCCTCTCATTGCTCCGTGTCTTGGTCGACGGTGGAGCGAGGGCACACGCCGCGCGAGCCACCGCAAAGTCAAAGGGAAACTCCCCACACGGGTAGAAGCAATCGCCTCTAATTCCTACCAAAGGAAGAAATTGCTTTTTTCCTTTCGGCCCAACGGCTACCTCTTATTCCACGCTCCGCGTGTTCCATCTACGTTCCCTACCTTTGTGAGTCACAAGCGTCAGAGACGCGGGGGAACACAAGCACAAGCGCACTTAGCTACGATCGCGCGACGATAGACAAACGGACGGACGAGACCGACTTGGTTTCCTTCGATCGCACGAACGTTGACAAAAGTAATCTTTGACGCTTGATCGCCGGACACTCCAACCATGGCCACGCGACGCAATGGGGCTGGCGCCACGCGCAAGGAGCGCTTGATGCGTGCCAAATTGAAGAAGAAAATGCAAGAAGAAGAGAATGATCCCAATAGCACGGTGGCATTAACGTTTGAAGACATTCTGCAGATGTCAGATCTCTCCGAAGCCTCGTTGCTGGACAATTTACGGCGACGGTATGAAAAAGATTTGATCTATACATACGTTGGTCCGATTTTGATTGCCATCAATCCGTACAAGGAGATTGGCAACACTTACAGTGAACAAACCATGGTCGAGTATTATGGTCGTGTCATGGGTACTTTGCCACCTCATGTGTTTGCACTCGCTGATTCAGCGTACACACAATTGATTCAAGGTGGTGCATTGGATCCAATGAATCAAAGTATCATCATTAGTGGTGAAAGTGGTGCCGGAAAGACCGAGACTACCAAGATCATTATGCAGTACCTCGCGCGTGCGACGAGCTACCGAGGCGTGCAGACCAACGGTGCACCGAGTCCGAACACGAGCGTGTCCCGCGCCCTTGGCAAGCTTGAAGAACGAGTGCTCGAGTCGAATCCATTGCTCGAATCATTTGGCAATGCCAAGACCTTACGTAATGACAACTCAAGTCGTTTTGGCAAGTTCATTGAAATCCAGTTTGATCACCATGGCAAGATCGTTGGTGCGGAAATCATGAACTTTTTGCTTGAGAAGACGCGTATTGTATCCCAAAGTTTGGGCGAACGCAACTACCATATCTTTTACCAGGTGCGTTTGGCCAATGAACGAATTGTGCATTGTTCGGATAGCAAACGGACTCTGTTTTGTGACTGTAGCTGCTTGCTGGTGCGGATGAGGAACTGAGAGAGAAACTGCAGCTGAAGACACCGGAGGACTACGAGTACCTACGCAAGTCGCATTGCTTCAAGTTGCCGTCAGCGTAAGTTTCAATTGGTGCGAATTGGGCGTAAAGAGGGCTCGCACCTGATGCAGTTTTGCTTTGATGAAACAGAGATGACGCTGATGAGTTTGCAACAACCAAACGCTGCATGAAGACGATTGGCATTGATGAAACGCGGCAAGAGCGGGTGTTTCACTTGCTTGCTGCCGTCTTGCACATTGGCAACCTGGAATTTGCAATGGAGAACGAGGTGTGCCACATTCACGGCGAAGAGTCTGAGAAGGCGTTAGACCTCATCGCGAATTTGTTGCGCGTTAGTACCGAGTCATTATCGAAGGTTCTTCTCACTCGCCAGCTATATGTCGGCGGCAAAGTGATCGTGCAGCAGCAGAACGTTGATCAAGTTACTGACAAGCGTGATGCGCTTGCGAAGGCGATTTACTCGTCGCTCTTTTTGTGGCTTGTCTCGGAACTCAACCGGACGATCTCCAAGCCAGACGAGAAATGGGGCTTCATCGGTGTGCTCGATATCTACGGCTTTGAGAAGTTCGATTGGAACACTTTTGAGCAACTTTGCATCAACTATGCAAACGAGAAGTTGCAACGTCATTTCAACCAACACATGCTCGAGGTCGAACAGGAAGAATACACGAAGGAAGGAATTGACTGGACGCATATCGATTTCCAGGACAACCAGGCTTGCCTTGATTTGATTGAAGGGAAACCAATGAACAAGCCTGGAATTTTCATTGCACTTGACGATGTGTGGCGTCTAAAGGGAGAGGAGGCCAACCGTAAATTTGTTGCCATCCTACACGGATCGTTTGGGCGTGACCCGAATGCTGGCCAAAATACGACGAAGATGCTCCATGATTCGTATGTTCAGCCAAAAGTGGATGCGAGCTTGCGTTTCGGAATCAAGCACTACGCTGGTGAAGTGATGTATGATGCGAGTGGTTTCAACGACAAGAACAACGAAACGCTGAATGACGACATGAAAGAACTGATCCGGCAGTCTGCCAGTGGTTGGGTACGTAGCATTTTCAACCTGAACGTCCAGTCGATGGAAATGGTAGCAGGTAACTCAAAACGCCCGGCAGACCCGATGGCTCACTCTCGCCGCCCGTCAGATCGTGTATCGTCGCCCGCTTCGAAACTTCCTTCCCCTGGTGGCCAAGGTGGCACAGGTGGACCGAACAAGTCGCGTAATCTTCGAGAAGTGTCGGTCGGCGCGCAATTTCGATTCCAGCTTCAAGAGCTGATGAACAAGATATCGCTCGCAAACCCACGCTACGTGCGTTGCTTGAAGCCGAATGAAAACAAACGACCAACTGAGCTGAACGATCCTGATGTTGCTCGGCAACTGAAGTACTCGGGAATGATGGAAGCAATTCAGATCCGTCAGCGAGGTTTTGCACTTCGAGAGGATCATGACGTGTTCTTTTACGACTACCAGTCCCTTGCACCGGAGACGGAGAATATCAACGAACTCGTGGAAGAGATCTCAACGATGCTTGGTGCAGGAAAAGAACAATGGCAACTTGGGAAGACGAAAGTGTTCCTCAAGCGTGGTGTTGCGAACAAGCTTCGCAAATTGCACACATTGCGATGCAAGGCAGCGGCGCGAACGCTACAGAAGTGGTGTCGAAACCTCAAGGCAAAGGCCGTGGCTACCCGACTCCAAGCAAAGGTTAGACAGTTCCTTGCTCGCCGCAAATTGCTAAAACTCAGGAACGCTGCGTATCGCGTCCTCGGAATTTTGCGACTTCGACGAGATATGTCAAGATACCAGGTACTTGTTCAAGAATATCGATATCGTTCCCAGACGGCTGTTGTGATTCAAAAGTATGCTCGCGGATACATTGTTCGAAAGAGGAACCTGTTGAGTCCATTTGCAGGTCTGGGTCCCAAGGAATTGGACGAGAAGATTACCGAACTCGAAGCTGCTATCGCTGACGCCGCGAAGAACAAACAATTTGAGCTGTGTGCCAACCTCCAAAAGGATCTTGAGAGAGTCGTTGATGCCCGAAAGCTTGTCCGGACGGCAAAAGAAATTGATGCAGAGATCGCCAAAATCAATGCGGAGATGGAAACGGCTGCTCAAAACAAGCAGTTTGCTCGGTGTGCAGAACTTCAAAAGGAGCTTGAAGACCTCCAGGAAGCGCGACGACATGTCAAGGAGGATTTGAATGAGCTAGAACCTGCTGAGCTTGATGAACGCATTCATCGTGTCGAGGCCGAGATCGCGCAAGCAATGCAAGCCCGCGATTTTGAAAAGTGCAGTAACCTTCAGACCGACTTGGACAAGCTTGTGAGTATTCGGAAGACGAAGCAGACACCACAAGAGATGGACATTGAGATTGCTCGGCTTAACGCTGAGATTGCAACGCTCATGCAACGTAAGCAGTTTGACAAATGCGCTGCCGTGCAGAAGGAAATTGACGTTTTGAAGAAGCGTCGGGAGAAGTTTGGGCCACCAACGCCGGTTCCACCACCGCCTGCACCAGTCGCCGCGCCAACGCCATCGCCGGTCAAACAAAGGGCTAGTCCTGCTGCAGCGTTTGCTGCCACTGCTGCTCCAGCGGCTGCTCCGACCTCGGCTCCGGCTGCAATTCACGGCACGAACCCAACTACCCGAGTCACGCCCAAGAAGCCCATTACTTCGTCTGCAGTCTCTACGCCAAGCGTATCGGCACAACCATCGATCATTGGGGCGACCCAGCCTTCGGTCCAACCTCCTCTTGTTCCATCGACCCAGCCATCTATTGCTACGACTACAAAGAAGCCTGTTACGCTCGCGAAGAGTCCATCACTTCAAGCATCCGCGTCGACGGCACGCGCATCGATGTCCGCAACGGTCTCCTCGTCCGTGCAAGCAGTTACACCGATGATGCGCGCGTCGATGTCCGCGGCAATCTCCAAGCCAGCACCTACGGCACCTATTCAGCAGCAAGTTGCAGCTGTCAAGGCTTTCGAGGGTCGCCCGCGATCAGGATCAAACCATTCTATTGTGTCTACGCAGTCACACGCAAAGTCAACGGTCTCGATGGCTTCGACAGTAAATCGGTTGATGAAGAAAGATGCCAGTGCAGATACAACTTCACGCAGCGTGGAAAGATTGCGCCCAGCGAAGCCTGTAACAGTATCAACGAGTGTCTCGGTGTTTGAGGCAGCAAGAGTTATGAAGTCAAGCCGTGCGGCTGCTGTGATTGTTATCGACGATGATGGTGCTCTTGCCGGAGTGTTCACTGATACAGATACAGCTCGTCGAGTTGTGTCTAAGGGTTTGGACCCACACGAGACGTCTATTGGCTCAGTGATGACTCCACACCCAAAGTGTGTGTCCTCAGATGATAGTGCAGCTTTTGCGCTGGACATGATGCTCTCTGGTCGATTCCGTCATTTGCCTGTGATCAGCGCGGATAACGGTACCGTGACTGGCGTTCTCAACATTGCGAAATGCTTGCACGATGCAATTCGACGCATCGAGAACTCATCTTCGCAATTAAAGCAAGAGCTCGGTAATGCGAATGGCAACTCAATGCTGCTAGGTGTGCTTGAGAAAATGTTGTCCCCGACGCTCCAGGATGTTCTTTCAGCACCGGGTGAGACTCACGCACCCCAGGTCTATGAGCACGAAAGTATTCTTGAAGTTTCGCACAAGATGGCAGAAGCCAAGAAACCCGCACTTGTTGTGTCTGAAGGGCCACAACAAGAGCTGATCGGTATCTTTACGCCCAAGGACTTGCTATACCGAGTAATTGCCTCCGGTGTTGATCTTGAAAGGCCTGTGGGAGACGTCATGACACCCGAACCCGAGTCGACAACACCAGAAACGACGGTGTTGGACGCTTTCCATATCATGCATGACGGCAAATTTTTGAATCTGCCTGTTGTATCAGCTACAGGAGATGTACATGGCATCGCAGATGTGCTCTCGATGGCAGTCGCCTCTTTTGGTCAGGGCGAGTCTTTAGATATGGGGAAGTTCTGGAATGCCGCTTTTGAACTGAACCACGACGATGATGCTACTTCTGTGTCCGGCATGTCGACTTCTGGCGCCTCAGTCACTAGTCGTGCACGACAGCGCAAGGACCGTGACAAAGAAATCAACATTCGACCCGTGTCCAGCTTGCGTCCATCTCCCGCGATTGTGATTAACGAAGGAGCCAGCATTGTTGACGCTGCTACTCTTATGAGCCAAAAGCGGTCCGATGCGTTGCTGGTAGTTGACGAGGCTGGTGCATTGACCGGGATCCTGACTGATACTGATATCTGTCGTCGAGTTTTGGCCGTTGACCTCGAGCCAGTGAGCACGACGGTGGGTGCTGTTATGACGAGAAACATCAAGTTCGTTGCCCCGGAAGACAGTGCAATCGATGCGATGCTGACAATGCAGGAAGGTCATTTCCGCCATTTACCTGTAGTGAGTCGAGAGAGTGGCTCGATTGCGGGTGTTCTCAACATCGGCAAGTGTCTTTACGACGTTTCGAAGCGCCTTGAACATGCGATGGAGTCTACAGAACAACTTAAGCTGTCCCTCGAGAAGAGTGGTGCCTCATCCACCATTCAGCAGTTGCTTGGGCCAATGTTGGAGAAGCTGTCATCCCCGACGGTGGGTTCGCTTTTGGAAAGCGAACAACGCACTAACAGCTCAGCTGCTGCCCCGCGGGTGCGAAGAGGTACAACAGTGATGGAAGTCGTCAAACTCATGGCGAGCTCGCGCAAGGCTGCTCTTGTCGTCGACGGTTTGCGAGTTGATCGATTGTGTGGAGTATTCTCGCCATTCGAGCTCGTGATGAAGGTGGTCGCAAAGTCGCTCGACCCAACGACTACTTACGTGGAGGATGTGATGATGAATGACCCGGAGATTGCGATGCCGTCAACTTCGGTTCTTGATGCCCTCCACATTATGCACGATTCACAGTGTTTGAACATTCCAGTCGTTGCAGATGGAACTGGAGACGAAGTGGCTGGCCTCGTTGATGTCTTGACTCTCAGTTACGGAACAATCGAGACCATTTATGGTGAAAATCGTGAACAGATGCAAGAGTTCTGGAACACGGCATTACAGTTAGAACAACCAACGAACTTGGATACGGCTCCCCCAATTCGTCAGCGGACTACTCTTCAGGCATCCAAGAAGGCAGCTGGTCCACAGGATGTCGAACGAACTGTTGGACAGCTTCGACCAACCCGCGCGCTCACAATTTCAGAGAACGCCACAGTGGCCCATCTGTCGAAGATGATGGGCCGCAGCCAGACTGACTGTGTGCTCGTGATCTCAGAGGATGGTATGTTGGTCGGTATTATTACGGACACCGATCTCACGCGCCGTGTTGTTTCCCAAAACAAACCGATTGAGTCTACAACTGTTGCGAGTGTTATGACTGCAAACCCGACGTTCGTGTCCACGGAGGATCAAGCCATTGACGCCTTATGCAAAATGCTTGAAGGAAAGTTCCGACACTTGCCTGTCGTCGACGGTGTCGGATCTGTTGTGGGTATTCTCAACATTGGAAAGTGTTTGTACGATGCGGTCAAGAAGATGGAGAAGCTTGAGCAGTCGAACGCTACACTTCGTCAAACATTAGAGAAGGAGCTTAGAGGTCGCGATGGACGTGGGGCGGGAACTCCAGTGAACTTGTCAGCTCTTCTTGGCCCAATGATGGAGAAGATCTTTTCGCCCGACGTTAAGAGTGTAATCGATCAGGAGGGTGTCGAGCCACCGCGCGTGCAACCATATACGTCGGTATACGAAGTATCGAAGCTCATGGCTGCAACGAAGAAGGCGGCTCTCGTGGTCAGCAACCGTGGTCAGTTCTTTGGTTTGTTCACACCAAAGGATATGCTTGAGAACGTACTTGCCAAGGGACTGCCAGTGCACACGACGCCAGTTTGTGAAGTCATGTCTGAAGATGCTGTGACTATCTACAGTTCGACAACAGTGGTCGAAGCGATGCACTCAATGCATGAGAACAAGACTCTGTACTTGGGCGTATTACAGTCAGAGTCGGCACCACAGGCTATTGGTCTTGTGGACGTCTTGTCACTGAGCTACGGTTCATTTGCTAAGGGCAGTCCAAGCGATTGGCGCGAATTCTGGAATGCATCGTTCGATGCTGCGCAGGCGTTTGATGATGAAGATACGTCGTCGGTGCACAGTTTCCGTAGCAGCTTTTCAATGATGCATCGTAATAGCGATGCGTCCCGAAGGGTCATGCCGGCTACGGGAGACTCGCGTCCAGTCTCAAAGTTGCGTCCATCCAAGGCAATTACGATCCGTGATGATTCGACCGTGAGCGATGCTGCGAGAGAAATGGGCAAAGCCTACACGGATGCAGCTCTCGTTATTTCTCATGACGGAGTTTTGAAGGGTATCTTGACGGATACAGATGTTACTCGACGTGTTGTTGCGCTGGGTAACGACCCGAACTTCATCAGTGTGTGCGATGTCATGACTCCGAACCCGAAGTTTGTCGATGAG
>JAADWU010000089.1:0-20551 GCA_023336255.1 Pythium graminicola
AAGTACGAAGGAAAAGAAGAACTCTTGTTTACACGTCTCCACCGCAAGTACAGTCGCGTGTTGTCCCACACGGCCGCCGAAGATGCTGTGGATGACCTGAATCACGAAGGCATTGAAGAAGATGAAGACGCGCAGGCGGAATCCTTTGTTGAAGAAGTCGAGTATATCCAGGGTACGTCATCACCTACTTCGTCGTCGACATCGTCCTATTCCAAGACTGTGACCACGACCTTTAGTTCATCGAACGGCGTTGAGGAAGAGAAGACCGAAGTGACGGAAGAAGTTGATGAAGCGACCTTGCCCATGCTCCAGCCGCGTGTCAAGAGTCCTGTGACCGAGAGTCCTGTTGGCAAGGGACCTAGCGTCCCCCCGTCCCCAGCGCTTTCCCAACCCAAGAGTGGCTCGGCAGCAGGTTCGGCTGCAGGGTCACGGACCTCCTCGCCATCACGATCCCCTAGCAATTCGGTGCGCTTGGCCAGTGAAGAAGCTCGTCGTGCATTGCAAGAACGCGTACAGCAGCGTGTGGCGCAACTCCAATCACGTACCAAGAAGAAGGCATAAACTTGGACGTTGACACACGAAAAACAGACGGTACGGAATCGTTTCTACTCAATACGAACCTTTTAATGCATGGAGTAATGAGTGGTGGAGCGCAATGGCCATTATGTCGGCTTTTGTCATGTGTACACAATGGGATCAGTTTGGTGGTGGACAGATCAACTTGAAGTGGTGACGATGTATGTGGGTGAGTGGGTTTACACGTTCGCAAACCCATTTATCAACCCGTTTCTTCTTGAACCTATAGTTTTCAATTAATAAAATAAAAATGGGTTTTGATGTGGGTATGTCGACCCGTATGTAGTTCTGTACCCAGATTGCGAATCACTTCACCAACACGCAGTGTAGTGGCTGCAACACAACAAACCTCAAGTTACACTACTGTACTGTATCCCTCCTCTAAAGTACGAGATCCCTGTCATCACCATCCTACAGTGTGTGAGGAGGTCCATTCTTGGATTCTGCAGACGAAACCCAAGGCTGTGGCGTGGGTCGTTCCTCCTCCCCTCCCCTCCTCTTCTTTCTCTTCTTCTCTCCTCCATGGCTGCTGTGATCTCCTTGGAGGACGTGGCGACGATGCCAGCGCCAGGCATGAACTTTCCCGTGAACGTGAGCTTCTCCCCCGACGGCACCCGTGTTGCGTTTCTTCACTCGCGGGAAAACCAACTCACGCGTCAGCTCTATGCGCTGGATGTCCGTACCAAACAAATTGATCTCTTGGCGTCCCCACCAAATCAAGGCAATACCGAAGGCAATTTGTCATTGGAAGAAAAGCTTCGTCGCGAACGGCAGCGGCAAATGGGTGTGGGGATCACGAGCTACAGTTGGTGTCCCACACCTCATTCACAACGTATTCTGTACCCCATTCAAGGCGATTTGTACATTCAAGACAAACCAGGGGCACCACTGCAGTTGTTGTTTGACAAGACATCAACACCAAATGTTCAAGGTGGAGCCATCGATCCACAATTTTCCCCCGATGGTAAATGGATTGCGTTTGTTCAAGACAAGGAAGTGTATGTGGTGCGTAGTGAACTCACGGCCACGGGAGGTCCTCAAAAAGCAGTACAAATTACGACAGGTGCACGTGGTATTGATGGCAAGTCAAACGGATTGGCCTGTTTTCTAACGCAAGAAGAATTGAGTCGATTTCGTGGTTTTTGGTGGTCACCGGATGGTGCACACATTGCGTTTGAAGAAGTGGATGAAAGTGCTGTTCCTGAGTTTCGGATCATGCACTCGGGCAGTGCTAATGTCGGTGCTACGGCACAGGAAGATCATCGGTACCCATTTGCTGGTGGTGTAAACCCTGTGCGTCGTCTGGGTGTCGTGTCGGTGCGTTTTGCCGAAGATCAACCATTTGGCACACCCGTATGGATGAATTTTGCAGATCCTGAGACCGATTTCTACATTAGCCGCGTCAACTGGCTCCCGGATCGATCGCTTGGTGTCCAACGACTCAACCGTCTCCAAGACGAAGTGTCGTTTATCCGTTTTGATGCTACGACGGGTGTGGCCAATGTCCTTATCCATGAAAAGCATCCTGTGTGGGTTAATGCGACGTACCTCTTCCGGAACATTGAATCGGACAACAAGCAAGCTTTCCGGTTTATTTGGCCATCGGAACGCTCGGGATATATGCATCTGTACCTATACGAATACGCTCCCTCGGTGCAAAAGGCTCAATTACTGGGTGCATTGACGGAAGGTCAATGGTGTGTCGAATCAATTGAAGGAATTGATTTGGCCCAGGGCAAGATCTACATTTGCGGTACGCTCGACACGCCGCTCGAGCGTCATTTGTACATGACATCATTGTTCCCAGGCCAGACCGTGCCCAAGCCCATTCGGTTGACCGGTGTTCCGGGCATGCACACAATCGTCATGGACAATGCCTGCCGGTCGTTTGTCGATGTTTACAGTAACACGACCACTCCACCAACTGCGATTGTGAGCACGATACCGTCGGACGCAATGCTTGGCTCGCTCCCAGCTGACCAGGTCTTCCAGGATGTTGCGGCCAAGTCGACACCGATTCATACGAACGTTGAAGCCCGTGTTCAGACACTTGCGCAACAAAACAAACTTCCAGCACCAACAATCATTTCATTCCTGACCCGTGATGGTGCTGAGACGTTGTATGGTGCCGTGTACAAGCCAGATGCTAGTGTCCATGGTCCGGGTCCGTACCCGACGCTTGTGGCTGTGTACGGTGGTCCACATGTCCAGCGCGTTGCCAACATGTGGTCTTTGACTGTCGATATGCGTGCTCAGCGTTTCCGTGACCTCGGCTATCTGGTCCTCAAGGTCGACAATCGCGGCAGCTTCCGTCGTGGTTCGGCTTTTGAAGGTGCGATCAAGAACAAGATGGGCACAGTCGAGATTCTCGATCAACAAGACGGCGTTGCCAAGCTTGTGGCTGATGGACTCACGAACCCTGAGCGTGTGGGCATTTACGGTTGGAGCTACGGTGGCTACATGTCGGCGATCAGCTTGATAAAGGCACCTGAGACCTTTAAGCTTGCTATTGCTGGTGCACCAGTGACGAGCTGGGATGGTTACGATACGTGTTACACAGAGCGCTACATGTCGACGCCACAGCTCAACCCGGACGGTTACCGCATTGGTTCGTGCATGGAAGCTGTGGGTAACCTCAAGGACTCACAAAAGCTTTTGTTGATTCACGGTCTCATTGACGAGAACGTTCACTTTCGCCATACGGCACGACTCATTACAGCGCTCATCAGTGCGCGCAAGCATTACGATCTCTTGTTGTTCCCGGGTGAACGTCACTCCCCCCGTGGCCTCGAAGATCGCATCTACATGGAGCAACGCATTGCCGAGTACGTCTTGGCCAACTTGTAAGGCGTGAGAGAGAGCAGTAGGAGGAACGCAAGAAGGCTGTTTAGATTTTATTGGTAGGATTCTATCAAGACAAACCTAGTGATGACTTGGATTGCTCTTCTGTTGAATCAGGATTCGTGCAGTGATGCCTGAATCGCTCGCTGTAGTTCATCCATCTCGTCGGCATTGGCGCTGTCTGTGTCAAACGTGGAAAACCCAAAGCTGGTTGGTATGGTCGGCGCAAACTGTATCGCCGAGTCCTCGTACTCTTTTGCCGACATTTCGAGAATGCGTCGCATTTCCTCTTCTTCGTCATAGTGCACAGAGCTCGCTGGCACAGTCGATGCAGTATGTTCCGCCAGCGACGCTTGAATTGCGGCCGTAACATCGGCGTCAAAGTCGTGGACCCCGTGGTCTTGATGATGTTCTTTCATCGATGCCTCGAGGGCTTTGCGCATGTGCTCTTCTTCTGACGCTTGGCGTGCTTTCTCCAATAATTCGGCTTGAATTGCCGCCATCTCACTTTCTTGCGTAGCAGCATGTAAAGCCCGCTGTTCTGAGTCTGCTGCACTTGCTTCTGACTCGGCCATGGCCATTTTGAGTGTATCGTCGAGATTCGATCGCATGGCGTCAAACTCGTTTCGGGACATCTGAAACATACAACCATGAGCCGATTGGTCTCATATGCAAACCACACACCAATGACATACCAGGAGAATTTGTTCAAGTTGGGCCATTTCGGTGGCATCGGTGCTTGCCTCACCGGCAGCATTATCGGCCACACGCTGCACCAGCACGGGTCCTGCCTCATCGACTGTTGAAAGGCCTTCTCGGGTATTGATACGTCTCGAAATCTCGAGATGTCGGCGTTCCCATTCACCCGGCGGTTCGTGGACAATGTTGGCGGCGTGCTGGGCACTGACGATCGAATCGTAGTGACCTCCACCGTAGTAACTAAGACTGTAGCACGAAATATAAGCCCACGTCTCTCCACCAAACAGCATTTTCACTCACCAAATAGGCGGTCGGTTTCTAGACAAGGATCGATTCTCGTGAAAGGTCCGCAGTTTTCGGAATCCATGTGTAGGATCGTATGCGTATACTTCAGCAGGTCGATCGTAGAGCTCACACATAGCCTGGATCTCTGGATCATCACCCCACACACCATCTCGTCGCTTGTGTTGAAGGTACCGCAGGAATGCAGCCATGTCACCAACGACGTATGGCTCAAAGTATTCTTTCTCGTTCTCCATGTAATCCATGCACATGCGTCGTACGAGTCCATGATGAGCGTCGTCTCCATAGATCTGGTGGCTCACCGACCGAAAGAGACAGTTACCATCGCCTTCCACAGCGTGAATATGGAGTCCATGACCGGCCAGCGAGTCACGATAATGCTGAAATCGTGGATTTTGTGCTTGAATCACACGCAAACGATTGTTGGCGTCTGCCTTGACACTAAAACGACGTTGACCTGCGAGGGACGCTCGTGTTCGAATATGCTCCCCCGATGCCGCAACATTGTCGGGTGTAAATGGAATCCACTCATCAAATTGCATTTGTCGTCCAGCGTAACGCACGAGTAGATCGTTTGGTCGTGGTTTGACCACCAGTCCTTCTTTCCAAAACGACGATCCCGGCTTGCGCACTTCGACGACTTGAGCAAGGCGCAAGGGTGCCGTATCATTACGCGTCTACAAGGCACAGAATCAGCACCAATGATTCCGTATGATCTCTCCTATATAAACGTACCTTGGTGGCTGGTTGTGCGATTTGTCCTGAATCCAATGGTAACCATCGTTGCCACGAGTCGTTCATATTGAGGTATCGCACTTGCACTTCACCATCCAAAATCTACATCATCACTTCCTAAACGACGTTGATGCAGTTACCAAAAACAGATACATCTACGTACCCGACGGGCCATGGCAGGACACCAATTCCCAAAGATATTCTGTGCATCAATAGGATCTCCTTCGTGCAGTTGACGACGCCATTCGAGGTCCACGGGATCAATTCGCATCATTTCTACATCACCATACGTCAATGATCAACGTCCATACTCGTTCTATCGATGCCACGGACCTTCTTCAATGTCGGTATCATCGCTGAGAAACCGATCGCGCGCCGACGTTGCCGCGGGGCCTCGTCGTTGCATCATCATGGGATTGTTTTCACGATCGTTTCCTTCATCGACCATGTCGAGATCATGCGCTTCCACATGATCATCCTCTTGATCACTCTCTGTCCTTTCTCTGTCCATTCGTGCCGCATTGAAGCGATCGGGATCGCTCCCAAGACCCATTCGATCACTTCCCATGTTGATCGATTCTAGCTGCTGACGCATGGAGCTCTTCATGAGAACAGGGTTAAATAGATGTACTATAGATATCGTCTAACGTACGATATCGGACTTAAGAGAACAACCCCACCGATATTGAAGTTGAATATGATGAAGAGCTCTATTGCCTACTACTACTTGCGGGGACTACGTGGATCAATGCCATCAAAGCAACAAAGTCCATCTTCGTTGGTAATGGTTGTATCGGCACCTTTGGAAATGAGATATTCACCCAGAGAATCACCGTAGCCATACGCAAAGCAAAAGTGCAATGCGGTGTTTCCACGCGTCTACAACAGTCTCCGGTGCGTTAGTTTTGTACGATGCCTCGCTTTACCACACGTACGTTTTGACTGTTGATATTGGCACCACGTCGTAAGGCGAGTTTCGCCATTCGTTTGAGCCCATTTTGACAGGCAATGGCGAGAATCGTGTTGCCATGGGTGTCTTGGAGGTTGACGCTGACGCCTTGATCAAGCATGTACGTGACCGAGTCAATGCGATTGTGACGTGCCGCCGAAAAAATATCATTCTCCAAGACTGTTGGGGCTTCAACGTACGCGGCCCGTGGACTTAAAACGTCGCTGTAGGTGGGTCGACCAGCGTCTCGAAACGATGCACTCTGTTTGACACGTCCACCAAAAGCTTGGGTCTTGTACTCGTATGCGTCAGCTCCCAGCGAGTTGTGCTTGGCCTCGGCAGTAGGAGAGGGTGTGGACGGGAGGGCTTGCTTGTGTTCATTCATAGTCAATCGAGAAGGTTGTTTTCCCATGGCTCGTTTGTAATAGTCGTCACTGGTCAGCGTTGGCTGGGGATGCACCGCGGTTGGATCCCGAGGTGACAGCACGGAGCCTTCGCGTGGCGTGGTATAATCGTTTTCATCGGATGAGACCGAGCGTGCACTCGTGCGAGGCGACGTGAAGCGTTCGTCTTCCGATCCACCGCTCGAGTAGCCTCGGCGAGCAGAGCTACGTGGCGTGTAGAAGCGTTCATCGGTGACCTTGGACTCCATCGTATCGACGTGCTTGTTGCTTGCACACTAAGATCAGGAAGACTCGAAACAAGCAACGACGCATAAATATAGCGAACTCGATGTGATTAATGCGACATGCTGAACTATTTCCTGTACAATAACAAAGTGAGCAAGAACAATAGATACAAGAGCGTACGCTGTCTGAAATGCTCTTGTATTTGACTGAAGCCAATGGTAACCAAACTGGATATGGTGTCCCTCGTTGTGTCATAAAGTCATCGTGAGGGCGTCAGAGCAGTCAAATCCATGTTTACTCGGCCATCTTGGTATCACCATCATCCTCCTTAGTGTCCGCGACTTCAACTGCATCAATCTGTTGATACCAAGCAAGATCAGTAATGAATCAAATCCCATTGTATCCATAAAGAGACGTACGTAAGGCTGCAACTCGGCGCCTTCAATGATCTTGAATGGCTGATTCACACCAACGATTGACACGGCCACGTTCTCGGCCGTGAGTTCTTGGTCACCTTGCAGGCAGCCACGAATTGCCTGTAGCGCGTGGTGAATCAATTCGTCGGTGCCCACTATACGATAGAACACCATTAGAATCGTATCCATGGACCCTTCAGGTTTTCAACGTACAGTTGGCAAAGCTTTCGTAGTGCTTCTCCAAGTAGGTACGTGCCGATTGCGAGCGTGCGCCTATTGCGTGCGCCTTGTACTCAAAGTAATTGCCCGAAGGACACGTTTCGTAGAGGTGCACACCCTTCTTCTGCTCCCATCACATCACGTATGAATACCTTGTTCCCATCCAAGAAATATGGGTTACGTACATCGACACCAGCCACAAGGAGCCCAACACCATACGGACGACGAATGTACGATTGCGTGCATTCTTGTTGACGATCCGCAACATCCGACACCAATCGTCCAACCGTAATCTGGCTGCCGTAGACAAACTTGTGGTTCAGGCTCTCTGTTCGCATAAAACTAGACCAGGATATCAGCGTTTTTCCCCATTTTCATCAGCGATACATCGACATACCGCGCAAGTGAACGGGCATCGGCCGTGAGACCCGCAATTGCCATGCCAATGTGGTCATCAATCTCAAAAATCTTCTTCATGTGCTCGGCCAATTTGACATTTTGACGTTTGATGCCCGCCAACACCACCAGGTTTTTGGAGGTTAATCCCAAACAGGCACTGCCTTGTTTCACGGCTTCTTTCGCATAATCAATTTGATACAATTGACCTTGTGGACTCCACACCGTCACGTCGGTATCGTATTGGTTCCGGAACATGATCGATCACTTGCAATGCACTTGGAGCTCTTGGAATCCAAAGGGGGAAAAGATACAATTTCGGGAGAAAGTGTTTTAAACTGACTAAATGTTTAAAACATGTAGATTGTAGATGTGGACCACACATATCAAAAGCTACCGTATTGTATTGAAGGGCTGTACAGTACGTTGTTCGCATATCTAAAGTGATCCCTTGAAGCAAACATGAGTGGGAAACGTATGATGACCAAGGTAGAGTAGATGGCGTGTATGGACGACTAGTGAGATCGTGTTCTTCTCATTATATGAATAGTTTCTAGGTCAACGGGAAGCCCAACGTTTTGATGAAGCGCTCATGTCCAGTCGTTTTGGATTTTCGATTGATCAACTCATGGAATTGGCGGGATTGAGTGTGGCTAGTGCGATCGGAAAGCAATATCCACTCGCTGCGTTTCATCCCAAGTCAACGGCTCATGTCTTGGTGATTGCTGGACCTGGAAACAATGGGTACGTCGTATTCATGTGGTGTATCACACACTACCAGAGGAATAACCATCGTTGAAACGATAGGGGAGATGCATTGGTGGCGGCACGTCATCTCAAGGTAAGACGTGGCGGTGTGGTCATGGACATGGAACAGGAACCTTATGAACGATGTGGAACAAAAGCATTTTGGATATGCACCATCGATTTTATACCCGAAACGAAGCAGTAAACCGTTGTTTCAAGTACGTTGTATCCCAGTTCTGATGGAACGATCTGCACTGACGATCGAGGTGGTTGCTAGGGTCTCGTGACGCAATGTAACCAACTCAACATCCCTTTTCTCGATCATCTCGATCGATCGTACGTTTCTATGGTTGTCTGTGTGGGTTGGACGTACCATTGATGGGGTGATATGACACGATAGGGACCACATCGATACGACGTATGATCTGATTCTTGATGGGATTTTTGGATTTAGCTTTGAAGGATCGATTCGCGCGCCATTTGATACCATTATTACGACATTACGTGCATGTGTGACGCCCATTGTGTCGATTGATATTCCCTCGGGGTGGCATGTCGAGAACGGCAATGATGCTGGGGTAGGGCTTGAACCTACGATGCTCGTGTCACTGACCGCGCCCAAGCCATGTGCGGTGCATTTTGGAGGCACGGATCGGGTGCATTATGTTGGTGGCCGCTTTGTTCCACCGTATGTTGTTGGTTGTCGAAAGATGATGAGTTTGACTGATGCAGATTGATTGTGTGTCTGTAGAACACTGGCAAACGAGTTCAATTTGGAACTACCGACGTATCCAGGCATTGAACAATGTGTGCGTATGAACTTGTGAATGCATTGGATGTAGTATTCATGATCATATAGCATATAGCTATGCAGTTCAAGTAGTAAATATGTATAAAGATGTATGGGCGAGCTTATGCCGTGAAGCTCGCAACGGCCTGCGCGACGGCGTAGTCACCCGAGTGACTGATCGACACACTGAGCGAGCCCAAGCCAACGCGGTTGAACACTTGTTGCGGGTAGCCTGAGAGCAGTACCGATGGTGCTCCCGATGCCGTCATGAAGATCTCAATCTCACGCAGCGGAGCACCAGCACCCTTCCACATGTTGGCTTCGCTTGGCGCTGCGCTTGAGATGGCCTTGATCACAGCTTCCTTTGCAGCCCAGCGACCGGCAAAGCTTGCAGCTGGGTGCGGCGCACTGTAGCAGTACGCCATTTCCTGGTCGGTAAAGTTACGACGAATGAAGTCTTCACGACCGTGCAAGTTCTCGAACGTCATGACCGGTTCAACATCAACACCAATGCCAAAGTTCTTGGCCGCAAGGCCCGTCACCGATGCGCCTTCGCTCATGGCCGAGAGCAGAGTGGACGAGTTGTTGCGAACAATATCTGCAACAACCTCCTTCGACTCTGTCGTCGTCTTCGTCTTCTTTGCACGCTTGCTGGCCTTGAATTTCTTGGCAGGATCCATGTTCGGGCCGAAGTGCCACGACTTGACCACTGGATCGTACTCAGCACGTGCCGTTGGGTCCAAGTACACACTGCTTTCCTGTGCCGAGGTGTACGGAGCCGAGTCCTTCACTTGGATGTACTTGTGCTTGCCGCTCATCGCCTTCTGAACATATGCGTTCATGGACGTCATACGCTTCTGGCGACGCTGTGAGTACAACTGGAAGTCCTGTTCCGGGAGCAGTGAGAGCAAGTAGTCGGGGTGCACAAGCAAGACTTCGCCACCAGCCTGACCGAAACCGAAGCTCTTCATCACAGCCGCCTTGATCCCATCGGTCTGAATGCTACGGTTCGGGTACATGAGGTAGTCGAACTTGCGGAGCGTCGAGCACGCGTTATCCAAGTTACGGTTGCCGGGAATCAAACCGCTGTTGAGCACTTGCAGCAGGCCGTTCAACATCCAAGCAGCGGCAGCACCCTTCGGGTGACCCGTGATGTTTTTCTGGCACACCACTGGAAGCAAGTTACCCTTCGAGCGACCAAGATGCTGGAGTTGCTTCTGGGTCACTTCACTCTCGTTCTTGTCATTGGCTGTCGTACCAGTGCCGTGGAAGCTGGCAACACCAATATCGTCGACGGTCAAGTTCCACACGCTCAATGCACCACGAAGCGGTGCAATGTCAGCGCGACTGGCGAAGAACTCATCACCCCACATCGCCTGCGCACTCTGAATCTTGCGCTGCTTCATGTCGTCCAAGAAGGCCAGCTGAGACTCGTTCTTCTCATCGATGAACGATTTCTCGCGCGTGTACCACGTCTCGATACCCTCCATCTCGTTGTCAAACTGACGACGACGGTACTCAACGTCCAGAAGTGGCGACGCAACAGCGCCATCCGCTTCGCGAGCAGTTGTGAGAATACCTTGACCAGGAGCCGGTACAGATCGGCCGTTCTTGTCAGTAGCTGTACTGGTGAGTGCAACAATACCGTAGATCGGGCAGCCCATCTCAAGCGCCAACTGGGCATCCATCAAGAGCTGCATACCGGCACCCTGGCTCTCCATGAAACCACCACGAGTGGTGGAGCACGGACGACACATTTCACGGGGTTCTCGGCCCATACGTGTCTCCTTGACCGAATCACTGGTCGCCTTCATTTGAGCAAACTCGTACGAGCCCTCTTCGCCGAAGTCGTCGTAACCACCAACAATGACAACTCGCGCCTTGCCTGCCTTAATTGTGTCCACACCGATGTCGACCGACTCGGCAGCAGTGGCACAAGCACCAACCGGAGTCTTAATAGGGCCCGACGAAGAAAGCAGAAGCATATTCACCCACGCAGGGGCAGTGTTGATGAAGCACTCCTGCAACGTATCGCTTGCGACGCTCTTGTTGAGCAAACGTCCCTGATAAATGCGCTTGAATGACCGCATACCGCCAAAACCTCCACCGGAGGTGTTGCCGACCTCTGAAACGTGCACATACTGGTAGAACTCGTATGGGTCAGTAACACCAGCGGCAACAAAGGCATCCATGGTTGAGACGAGCGTAAACAGAGTCACAGGATCAACCGAGTCGGCAATATCCTTCGATAAACCAAGACGCTCGGCGCTCCAGCCTGTCGGAATCTGGCCGGCGACGAACCGATCGAAAGACAGTGCACGAGGAATACTCAATACAGCACCCTTGCGCAGGCGAATCATCCATGCACCAGACTCGTTCTGGAAGATGTCGACGTTCTCCTTGCCCAGTTCGCTGCGGAATTGAAGCGCTTCCTCTTGATCAGCAACTTCAATCGGGGCCATCTTCTTGTCAATTGCGACCTGGTGGAGGATCATCTTGTGCTTCGGGTCGTAACCTTCAAACAACTCTGGTTCGATGATGCGAATACCACCGTGGTTCAGGAGTTCCTCTTCGTAACGCGCCTTGATCTCCGAGTCCGGAATAGCTTCCTTGGTCTTGGCATCAACCCAGTTTCCATTGTCATACAGGATACGGCCTGTCAGCCACGCCAATTCGATACACCCTTCAATGGAGAACTCGCCATACGACTCTATCTCCCAACGCGTTCGAGCATTGCCCCATGGGCTGACTTCACCGAAACCCGTCACCACAACAACGTTGCGCAAGTTGATCATATCACGCAGGAGTACTTGTGACTTTTCGTGCGACAAGTGAGGTACACCAGCCATACTAGGGAAGTTGCTGCAGTAGTAGCCTGACAAGTCGGCGCGCGGCTTGAAGCCAGACAACACCGCGTCCGCACCGTTCTCAAGCTGATGTGCGGAGTAAAGTGACGCCTTGAGCTTCGCATCCGCCATGATTGCCTGTCGGATTGAGTCGACTTGGTTCTTGAGATCCTTGAGTTGCGCCATGCCACCCGTCAGATCCGCCCATAGTGGCGCTTCAGATGCCATGTCCACAATGGTTGGGTGCATCAATGCGGCCAGGTTGAATCCCATCTCCTTCGTGCTGAAGGTGCGCACACCAAGCTTCTCAACACCCTCAGCGACGATGTTGTTGCCCGACATCAAACCCGTACCACGCGTCCAACCGATTACCGCACCCACAACGGAAAGCTGGTCTTCCCAGCCTTCAGCATGCCACTTGTTCATCAAACTCTCTACACCAAGCTTCGACTCAGCATACAAACCGTCACCGCCGAAGTTACCGTGGTTTGGAGACAACGGCAAGATTGCGAGAGCAGGTCGCGTCGAGATACCACGGGATTTCTTCGCCGTGACAACTTCGCCGAGAAGACGCATCGTGTTGGTCAACATGATGCGGTGAGAGAGTTCAGAGCGGCCATCAATGTCTGCGATTGTGCGACCAACTTCAGACAGCGCAGCAAATGGGACCACGAAGTCCAAATCCAACTTGTGCACATCGTAGATGTGACTAATGAGCTTGCGCACGTCGTTCTTGGATGCCTGATTGAACGGAAGCAAGATGAGTCGACTGCCACGGCTGCCGTGATGTTCGTAGATCGAACGGAAAAGCGAAGCTGTCTTCGAACCGAAACTGCTAGTGGTCACGAAGACTGTGGCACCACCTTCGAGAAGCGCCTTGACAACTTCCGCACCAATCGAGTTACGGCCACAGCCAGTAATCAAAGCAACCTTCTCGGTGAAAGATACACCCGCAGTCGCCATTTCGCGCATGCTTGCAAGCAACTTGCACGTCATCTCGACGTCGTAGAGGCGAATCGTTGGATCGACATCAGATGGCTTGCGAACGTGGACGTGAGGCAATACAATTTGCTTCAGATTTTCGTTGAGGCCGAAACGAAGAGAAGACGATTTCTCAATAAGCGTTTCTGGCTTCGTGGCCACGACACGCTTCTTCAGCGATGCACGCAGAGCGTTCAGCTTCGGCCCCTTTGCTGGCTCCTCAAACTGAGCCTTCGTAATCTCGATACTTGCTGCACGAGGCTTCAAGGCAGGTTCCTCCTCATCGTCACTCTCCTCTAAGCTGCTGTCTTCTCCGTCTTCCTCCTTCATCGTGCTCTCAAAACCGACCGCGCTCTCCATGGTGATGTTTGTATCATCGGCATCCTCGGAAAAGGCTCTCTCGTCAGCGAATCGGTATTCAAGGCCACGCGCAAGTTCATCGACGTAGTCGATCGAATCAGACACACCAGTACGAGGGACCTCCTTGTACTCAAGCTCACCACTCTCAAGCACGGTTAGCTGAGGACGCACAGGCTCGAAGATCTGAACGTTGACTGGATTGCGCTTCATCCACAACTCAATCTGCTCCACAAGAAGCTGTACAGCCTCCGAGTACTCTGGACTTGCTTCAGCCTTCGCCTTCTGAACAAAGAATTGTGTTGCCTGAAGAAGCTCGGGGGTAGCACGGTTACATAGTAGCGGCTTGAACCATTCAAGCGGTGGGCGCGCCGCATCCTGGTTCAAGTTGTCAACCTTCTCGTTAATCCAACGGCTCATTGCCTGGAAGTGTTCATCGAGGCCACCCTTCTGAGCCTCTGAGGACTGGCTAGCAGCAGCAAAGATTGTGCGGTAGTACAGAACAAGAGCATCTTGGGTTGCCCAGTTCCAGAAGCTATCGTATTGGCGCTCCTTGTCTGCGTCAAACAAGCCGTTGATGCCGTTGGCATAGAATTCACCATGCTCTTCGACAAAGACCGACATTGCACCTTCGACCTGCTCACGAAGTTCGACTTCAGTCTCAACACGACGGTTCCAATCGGAGCTGTCTGTGCCGAGATAGTCGTTGAGTGCTTCAACCTGATCAGCGATCATCTCCTTGAGTCGCTTATCGAAGTCAGTCGGCAGGGCAGCGGCACCCATCGACTGAACCTGCATTCCACCTCCAACGGCACCTCCAAGCTTGGACAAATATGGAATGTCGATACCAGCGAACTTGGCGTAATCGTCGGCAACGCCATCCAACCATGCCTTCGCTTGACCTTCATCAGTGAAACGCTGCTTTGGGTTCTGTGTGAGGGTATGCAGCAGCACACTCTCAATACGACCAGCCGGAAGACACCGTTCGCTCGACAAGTAGCCCTTGATTGCCGTCAGACCGAAACCACCAGGCATCTTTCCAGCTAGGAGCTTGGCAATCATGGCGCTCGTGACCTTGCCAGGGGAAGCGTACGATGGGAACTTGGCAGCAAGATCAGTCAGCTTTGATTCGGCAGCATCATCTGGACCGGATCCGAACTCCTTCTCCAAATCACCAACAATTTCGTTCTGTACAGCAGACTTGCCAGCCGCAAGCTCCTTGATTGTCGTATCAGGCGATACCTCAGCAAAGGACTTGTTGAGCTTGGAGGACAGCAGCACAAGCAGAGCGTGCTTGGCTTCGACGGGCTTGTCGGTGACTGTTGGAACAGACACTGCTGCAGGCGCAAACTGAGGAACACCAGCTGCAAATCCACCAGCAGCAACAGGTTGGGCAAGCGACACGCCTGCAAACGCAGCGTAATCATCAGTTGTCGAATCGAGCCACTGCTTTGCTTCCACCTCGGACTTGAGACGAGCTTGTGGAGCACGAAGTAGCGAGTGGACGAGAACACTCTCAAGACGTCCAGCACCGAGACCCTTCGAACTCAAATACGTCTTCACGCTCGTCATGGTGAAACCACCCGGCATCTTGCTGGAAACCATCTTGTTGATCAAACCGCTAGTCACCTTGCCAAGCGAGTTGTACGAGCCGAACTTGGCAGCGAGCTCCTTTAGCGGCATTTCACCAGCGCCATCGGGAATGCCACTACCAAACTCCTTCTCGAGATCTCCGATAATCTCATTTTGCACAGCAGACTTACCAGCAGAAAGCGTTTTCACGTCCGTATCCACACTTACTTCAGGGAGTTCCTTGTTCAGTCGGATAGCGAGAAGCACACGAAGAACATGGATGGCCGACACAGGTGCATCAGCAACTGGAGCTGCACTGGCCTGCACAATTGGAGCTGGGATATGCACAGGTGCCGGAGGAGGTGCCACAGCTGCTGGGACAGGTTCTGCCACCTCTGGCTCAGCTACCACTTCTTCGACCTTCACATTGACACTGCGAGCATAATCTGATGCCGATGGGAATTCGCTCTCGACCTCGAAGTGCACAACATCGCGGTCACGCTGGTACCAGAGGATCTCGCGAGTAGCCTTCGGGAACTTTCCGAACTGCAGCGTCCGTTGTGCCATGTTGGTCAGCGTAGCAGCAGGACCAATCTCCACAAATCGCCGAATACCCGTACCGCCCATTGTGAACAGATGCTGCTGGGTCTTAATCCATTGGACAGGGGAAGCAAACTGGTAAGCCAGAAGCTCAACAACAAGCAAATGAGCAAGCTGAGCCGGGGTCGTCAATTGCCATTGCATGGGATCCAAGACCTCAGCGAGGAACGGACTCTTCGTCGCCTCATGCACCTTCTCAACGTAGGACTTCTCCATTGAGAATGGCACAGCAACGAGGTTGGGAATGTATCGACCTACAAGCAATGGAAGTTGTTTCTCGAGAACTTGAGGATCAAACTTTGTTCGGAGCAGAGTTCGGAAGGCTGGAACACCACCGAGAAGCTCGCGCGAGTGGAATGGAACGTCAATACCAACCAATGGAATCGTCGCAGAGCCACGGGCAATCACAAATGGTTTCCCTGTCTCAATCGCCTTCTCCTTCTTCGCGGAAGCTTGGGCAAGAGCATCAACAACAATTGCCTTCAAGTCAAATTGCTTGGACGCTTTGATCGCTGTCAGACTGAATGACAGTGCTTCAAGATTCACATTCTCACCCGCCACAACGTACTGCAAACCCTGAACGTTGTAGTTGACGACTTGTAGAAGCTTTCCAGATGCTGCGCTGATACCGTCCACAACCTGGTGCATGACGGCCTCGGTACAGTGGGGTCCGACACGAGCTGGATTCGCAGCCACCATCCCATAGTCCGATCGACCTTGAGAGTCACGCTTCACGGCCTTTTGCATGATCAAACCACGGAGGAAAACGACCTCGGCAACATCCTCGACAGCGAGAGCACCTGCAAAAGAGCTCAGACCAGCGTACTCACCAAGCGAGTGACCAGCAAAGAGGGCATCATCCGGGATCAAGTTAGCCGCCTGGATCTCCGAGAACATTGCTTTCTCCAACAAGACAAGCGCCGGCTGACTGAACTGTGTGGCGAACAACAAACCTTCAGGAGCTGAAAATGTGAAACTTTGCGTGCGTGAGTTGATCTCAGGAAGAAGCGGAGCTAGCTCGCCTGTCGCAACATCTTCACACGTGAGCTTCATGTAGTTCTCACGAATCTTCCGTCCACGCTTGCCACCAAAGTGAACCGTGATCGCCGACGGATTCTTCCGAACGATGTCCAAGATCGAGAACCCGAATGTCTCACGCAAGTGCTTGTCACCACGATCCCACACACCCCGCGCAATAGCAGATTCCTTGTAGCGATCCATGCCCATGCCAACTTCTGCGGAGCCTTGACCAGTGAAGACGAACGCCATGAGCGGCTCCTTGACTTCAGCACGTACGCTCACGACGCGCTCACCCGCCTGGTTGACAACCTCAATCGAGAGAACCTTGCAACCGTCGTTCATACCAGTGTGGCGTGCCTGCATGTACAGCTTGTCGCCAGGGTAAACCATACCATCAAAGTTGGCATCGTACAAGACAACATTGGAATCGAGAGAGCTTCCAAACTTCTCCACTGTCAAAGCTCGGACCTTGGTCGCAGTCCACATACCATGCATGATCGGCTTTCCATGAGGCAGGTTAGCAAGCAAAGCAGCATAGCTTGAGCGATGAATCGGGTTCAGGTCTCGTGAAGCAACCGCATAAGCGAGTGCATTTGCTGGCACCTGGATCTCCACAGGTTTCTCGAGCAACGTGTATCCTCCATCTGGTAGCACAGTTTGCGTGACTGCTCCGCTAGTGCATGTCTCAACGAATGCTGTGACAGGGTTCGTCGCAACGCCTTTGCCAGTAAACTTCAGATCCGCAATCTTTGTACGCGATGCTGGTTCAACCTTGAAGACCTCACCCGTCACTTCAAGCGAGTCGAGAGTGGTCGTCGACTTGAACGTTTTCCTGCTGGAGTAGGTGAAATCAAGCTGGTCTCCGACGACAGGCTGGGAAGCACCACTGATAAGGGAGAACCATGATTTGGTCTTGAGCACCTCAACATCATCGACGCGGGCCAGGTTAACCTCGCTGGAGTTGTTTTCAATTGCGAACGTCGTGCCAAAATCAACGAACTTGCCACGGATCAAGAACTCGCTGCGTAGTTCAACAAGTGGCTGTAGAATCTCCTCCAAATCATTGACCGTTCGACGCGAAATAACAGCAATGCCAGACACAACCTTGCCGCTCTCGATAATTCGCAGACTGGAGACACTGGACTGGCTGACCAACTCATCTCCTACCTGGAATAAGAAGTCCTTCTTCGCTCCTGACAACAGCTTGTACGAGTGTTTCAAATGAACCAAGTCGAGCAAGTTACCCTGCACTTCCTTCGTGAATACCGAGGCAATAAGCGGCTTCCAGCAGGCAATGGTTGAGAAGTCTGCTGGGAGCGACGCATCTCCACCCTTCAGACCGAGAGCAGCATTGTATGCCGCAGCGTCGGCCTTCGATACAACAATCTCGTCCTTGAAAGTACCCAACACTGACTTTTCACAAGCAGCCTTGCACGATTCTTCTTCCTTGCCTTGTTCGGCGGCCCAAAAGCGGGCGTAGAAGTCCTTGATGCGGTTAATCGCGTCCGAACCATCTTCACGAATTGAACAAAGCATGTCCGAGTGGTACGTGAACTTCAACTGCAATGGAACGACGGCCGCCTCCAACTCCGCTGTTGCGGGGCGTACCTCGGCGATCTCGACCAGGATGACATCATCCTTCTTGTGAATGCGGATCACTGGAGCGTTGAGCCCAGCAATACTCGAGTCAAATACTTCAACATCACTCGGTGTAATCTTCACCGACTGCTTCGGTTGAGGAGTAAGAAGCGTCAGAAGTGGGTTTTGGATCCACTTACGCTCCTGACCAACGAACTTGGACGACAGTAGTGCCTTGAGCCAATCAGCAGAGGCAATCGATGCTAGCAAAGCGCACCACTCACCAGTGCTCGGGAAGGCAGAGCTGCTATCTGGCAATGTAACAATTTTACCTGCGTCAGTTGACTCAATGGTGATATCGGGATGCGTCTTCGGCTCCTCGCTGGCGGCGCTGGTCTGGGGCGCCTGGGCGGGATGCGCAGCAACAACTTTGCAGAAACCTTCGGCAATATCTCCAAGAATCTTGCCGACTGGTTCATCGCATACGGTGCTGTAGCGGACCGCGACGGGGCCTTGCAAGATGCAAACGCGCTGCGCATCACGATTCGGGACCGCATCCAGGTCTTCCGAGTACCACAGAGAATCCTTCTTGAACCACGTCTTGAACTCCTTGTCGATAATGGGAATGAATGTCACAGGTTTACCACCACTGCGGCACAACTCCAAAAAGAAATCACAGTCAGGAACAGACAACACGGTAGTGACCGCCTTCGGGAATTTGGCCATCAGCTGCTTCACCGTCTCACGGGGTTGCGTGGCTAACAAAGATGAGTCGAATGATCCTCCGTTCTTGCCACGACGGAAGCGTTCTTCCGTTCGGGTCACGAACTTGGACACCCGATCCAGGAAGCTTTCGTGGAGCCAACGCTGCGGGCGACCGGGGATGTCAACGAACATCAGTTCAACCATGCGCATCAGCACCTCCGAGTACGTCATCTCATCCAACTCCGCAGGAACTTGTTCACCACTCTCAGTGATCTTGCATCCGAAGTACGGCTTCTGGAAATCAGCATTCAGACGCTCGATAATGACCTCACGGTCAAGGCGAACGGCGAGCTCCATCTCGTCGCGTGGCTTCGAGAAATACTTCTGGTCGAAATCACGCCACAACAAGCTACAACGGTTGGCAACCTTGGGATCGGCTCCCCAAGCTCCGAGGTGACGGTCACAACACCACCAGAAACACCAGTGTAGCTCTGTTCCCATTCAAGTTCCGACGCAATGCCAGGCGTATCGACAAGAAGTTGCTTCACTTCGGTTGCCGTAGCCGCTTCTTTCGCCACCATTACACGAGAGCCCAATAGAATACCGTCGGCAGGCATCTTGGCGTTGTGCCCACGTGCCAAGCTCCACTCCCCCGTAATATACGCGTGCGAATCTTCCCAGTTCCCGAAACCCGAGCCAACCACAAGAAGGACATTGGGCACGCGACGAATAGCTGCGTACGTAGCTTCAAGCGGCTGGTGGAAATCCTCGAAACTGTGGTGGCCACCAGCTCGTCCACCTGTCCACTGAAGCATGATCGACATGGTGGGAACTGCACGAGCGATCTCCAACACAGCGTTGATACCGTCAATCGAACCAGGCTTCAAGCCGAGCAAGTTGATCCCAGCTGATTGCAGCTCGGCAATCAGCTCCACAGCACGATCCTTCGTCGGAATACCAGCGCCGATGGTAATACTTTCAATTGGAACGCCACTCTTACGCAAACGAATCACCATTGGGAACTGGAAACCCCATTGCTTGGCGTTCAAATACAGCATATTGATCGAGATACCAAGACCAGGCTTGATCTTGCTGACGAGCTCGCGGATCGCAGATTCGAAGATGTTCGGACGCGATAGACCACCAGCGGCAAGTTCACCATGAAAGCCAGCATTTTGGACAGCCGCAACAAGATCAATACCATTCAAACTTGTTGTCGGCGTCATACCTGCCACCATAACCGGCGGCTTCTTCAGCAAACGCGTGTAATTGTTGACGAGTTTACCAGTCTTGGGGCACACATGCGGGCCGTACGTGGTATCCCACGATGAACAAGCAGCAGTAGCACCCGAAATAAGGTGGTCCAGACCATGAATTGGTGATTCCTCGACAGTGGGCTTGTGGGCAGACTTGCTGACACTCGCAGTCACTACAGTGAATCCAAGGCCTTCCGCGGCAGTCGCCGTCAGCTTCGATGCGCCAAAGTCAGGGCCAACGTCGAGCACATGCGTAGCATCGTGATGATTCGCCGCAAGCTTCTCGAGAGTGGCCGTCCAGTCGGCAACTTCAACAAGCTGCAAATCAATCAGCTC
>JAADWU010000090.1:0-20504 GCA_023336255.1 Pythium graminicola
AAACGCCTTGTTTGCAACGTCCCACACATCGGCGTGTCTTGCTATTCGAGTCGAAAGTAACAGAAGGATGGTGCACATGAGATCGAAGCCATACTCATAGCAAGCTTGGGTGGTATGATGACACCAACTTTGTACACACAATGTGACCATCCACGTCGGCATTTTCGGCTGAAAGACAAGTCGCTTGATTTTGAATCGTGCACGCATGAACCCCAGCAATAATCCCGTGTAGTATCGCGACGTTGGGGTACTTGGCTGAGCTGTGTCACAGGAAGATGAAGTGGAGCTTTCTTGGTCGTCGGCGCTGAATGAGGCACGTTGATCGTGTGCGAAAGGTAAGAGCGATTTTCAAATGATGGAGACAAACGCTTCTTGATCGGATGGAAATAGGTTTGGTCGGTCTCCCTGGTCAGCAGGTCATATGTCAAGTTATGAATCCATCAAAGATAGAAATCATGGGTTTGTCGCACCTCTTGCGGTTTGTGGATTGGTTTTGGAGCCTAGTCGAGCCTCGTACAGGCGCCTACACACAATTAAATCGACCTCACCATAGAAATCTGTCATCCCGAGTACTTTCCGCGACAACATCGATGCACGTGATCACACTTTGATGCTCGACAGCACCAGTTGAACGTTTGCTGTGGTGCAAGCGAATCCATTTTATTTACAAGTTCAAAATGTTGACGTACCGTAGTAGTTGTTTCTCTTCTCTTCTTCAACTCTCGGCTCGCATTTGCGCATGAACGCGATCGACATTTGCTTGAGTCGTACTATTATCCTGAAAAAGCCATTGCTCCAAGGCGGCAAGGGCCGTCGATTTCTTCTTCTTCTTGTGGTGTCCACCCACTGGACCCGGTCGTCGGCGGATCGGCGACACGGCGACTTGGGCGGTTGACGCCGGCGCGGCTGTCATCACCCCGAATCCCCACTGCGGCTTAGACACCTGCGGCTTGATCGGCTGTGATGGTGGGGCCGTCGGCAACAGCCAATTGGCCAGTCGCATCGAGAGCGACTCGACATGGGTCTCCGTCACAGGCTCGAGCTTACGGCGTTTGATCCGCGGCTGCTGGAGGTCATGGATGACCGTAGCAGCCATCGTAGGCGACTGGAGTGTCTGGGGTCCTGAACTCTGTCGTCGTTCGCGCTTGCGGACAGCGATGACTGGCGAATGCAATGCCTCGACTCGAGCGTCGAGTTGAATCCGTCGTGGTGGCGGCGTCCGCTGAGGCACAGGAGCTAGGACAGCAGACGAGACTTCTTTGCCATCGAGAGAGCAGTCACTGGGCGTGCGTGAGAAAGTCGCTGGCCGAGAAGACGGTGTGTGGCGACGCTGACGCTCGACAAAAGCACGAAGTTCTTTGATCTGGTTTTGGAGAAGTTCACTTTCGAGTTCTAGTGCAAATGTCTAAGAGGAGAACAGATTAGAAAGAGGGAAGCCAATATAAAGAACAGTTCTATAGAACATACTATGGAACGGTTGAGCCGACAGCTGAGATAGAGTTGGCCAGGTGTAGGTTGGTTGTCACGTGTGACCAGCGAATGCCATTTTTCGGTTGGTCGTTGGTCGTGGAGCGAGCTCACGTCCAACACAAGCGCGCCAACGACACGGTCCGCACCGAGTCGTTCTTCTTGGAGAACTTCGACTACAAGGCGGGAGTGGAGTTGGGTCATTCCTTGAAACACCAACGTTTCCTGCCAACTGGAACATACCCCAACACCAGTTAGACCCATCCAATATCCAACACACCAACATCTACTTACCATGGCGAGGCTGCGACATTACGCTTTTCAGTGCATTTGGGCTCGACTTCTAATGCTGCGCCGGGCGGATCGAGTGTTGCGCGAACGTAGGCGCCTTTGCCAGCAAGAAATCCGCTCTGAAACGTCAAGTTGCGCGCCGCAAGAACCGCAATCTCGAGTGTTGCGACACTGCGTCCGTTATAGTCGACATCGATACCGCGTGTTGGATCGTACTGGCGTTGGGTACTGAGTTCCAACAACTGGGTTTGTGTGAGTTGGAAAGCTTCTTCGAGGCGGCAGAGACGCATGTCGACATCGTCCACGGCACTCATGATTGATGGTTGGTTTTGTTGGAAATTGAATTGTTGGTTCAGTGTCAAAGATGCAACGTTGGTGAACAATCGTCGAAAGGCGGTGAACGTTCAATTGTGCGAGTTCCACTGGAACAGACCGATGGGTACGTGTTCCCAAAATGGGTCTATCAATGTATGTAATGATCGATAGACCTTGTGCGATTGACCAGAACGAGCACGTGCTGAGATGGATAGATTGTGCCGGATATAGGATGTCTCTATCTGCGTCACTTCCGATGGCGAGCGCAGACGCACGCAGTCGCAGGCACTGGAGGTGCAGAGGCTTCTTTCGCGGAGCCGGTGCGGGGGTAATCACACTGAACCCGATGAGTTCCCAGTTCGCTATTTTTGACCAATGTTCAACATATACGGATGATTGATTGGACAAAATTTACAGTGATTTGATTCGTTGAAATTTTAGACAATATTTATTGGGTGAAAAGAATAGATCAGTCACGGAACGAATACTAATTTGCTAAAATTCAATATTGGTGTAACTGATTGGTAGATATTGCGACAGGTGTTGCAAAAACACGAGGAGCGCTAGAATCCGCGCGTGCGGCGGTGGGGCCGAACCACCAGCAAAAGTCTCCCCCACAGAAAGCAAACCACTCGCCCGTCGAAGACTTGTTCTTGCTTCCCTCACGTCAAAATGCCGGCCGGACTTAAGACCACCCCACTTGACCCTCGCTTCCCTAACCAGAACCAGGCGCAGCACTGCTGGTACGATAGACCGTGGTGGTAATAGCTAAAGGCAACGGATGGGCATAATGATCTGACGCCAATCTCGTGGTACACAGGACGCGATACAACGAGTATGTGCTCTGCCTGAAGAACAATGACGGCGACAGCGACTCTTGCAAGAAGTACTTCCAGTTCGCGCACTCGATCTGCCCGAGCTCGTGGGTAAGTCTATCTTTTTTGGTGTCTGAATGCGTTTGGTATGGGTCTAACTTGGGTATCTTTAGTTCGATCGTTGGGAGGAGGAGCGTGAGAACGGCACGTTCGCGGGTGTCCAGTACCCGAAGGAGTAAACGTTTTGACCCGTGTCCAACATTGGATAAGGGGAATCGGCGTTCGCGCGTCTGGGTCGATTGCCCACTTGGTCTATCCTTCGTGTGTTCTCTAGTTGGAAAGCACTGGAGTAGTTTATGATGCGGCTATAGTGGCTAGTCCATTCAATGCTGCTGCCACCGTTAGACGCGATCACGTACGCTCTGTGCGGTTTCCTTCTGGATGCCTTAATGTAAAATTCCATATTGGACCAATTTGGAAGATCCATCCTGTCATTTCTGTGTGCTATGATTCTTGAGCATGAGCGCAGGACATGACAGTACGAAAAATGTGCAGTTCATGTATCTCCATATTTATCCATTGATTGTAAGTTTCATGTCAGCGGAACGTGCTCGTGGTCGCCGTGAGGTACGACGGTGTGCTGTCGCTTGATACAGGCGACGAACTGCAACCACCACACCACCAACGAGAGTTAGATCTCTGTCTATCCCTCTTCGATTCGCCATTTGATCACGTACTAGGGGGACTCGACTGGCAAACTTGCATCCGATAGCCGTCGCTTCATAAGACCTCGCCACCCACGTCGTCGGCGGTACGTTTCTTGAAACGCAATGTACCGCTCAACAACATAGGCTTCTCCAGCCTTGACAGCCATAGCAATCACTGGCAACAATGGCAATGGCGCTGTAAACCACGGTGCCACGAGTCGACTCGATTGGGTCAAACACACGAGAATCGCCACGGCTACATTTGCCATGGACAATGCATTCCACATGGCATACCGACGACTAAACGCCGTGGATGCAATCGCCAAAGACACGATGCCCATAATTGGTGCCAACACCAACGTCAGTGGTGGCAACAGTAAGACCGGCATGAGGATCGTGGCACTGCACTCGGTATCGACTTGTCCGTTCGTGACACACCGTAGATTGACGACCATGGCAAACGTAATCGCCAAATCGACCATGAGTAACCCCAACAACGCGCCTTGAACCATCCAGGACGCTCCCAACCATTTCGAAGGAGGAACATTGGTTGGAATCAAATGGCGTCTAACCATCCACTCGAGTTTTTGTTGGGGTGTTTGGTCGGCCAATCGATCTTCCAACTCATCTGCTGAAATTAAGACCCCTGGTACCGGTAAAGACCCATCGACTGGTCCTAACCATCCTTCATAAAATGTTTGTCGTCGTTTCCGTCGTCGTGGTTCTTTGACAGGATACATTCGTCCACTCCGGGGACCATGGACTAACTCGGGGGAATCAAAATCCCCCATTCGTAGTAAATTATCCACTGATCCCGACGTATTCGATCGAATCCGCAAAGCTTCTTCTCGAATACTACTACTCACAATCGATTTGTGATTGTTGGTAGGATTGTTGGTCGAGGATCCACGTCTAACGTGACCACGGGTGGTTGGATTCGAGGTATAACTCCATCCACTCACAGGATCATACGATAACAATGCATCTTCCGTTGGTGGTGGTCGTCCATAGGCATCCAATGACTCTAGTTGACGTGGATTCGTCGCCCCATACGTCGTAAGATACCGACCACTGTTGGTGCCATTGGAGAGATCATGGGGGAGTGGATAGGTACTGTTATGCTTGAGTTCATTGTTGGCTGTCGTCACAAGAATTCCGAGTTTAAATTCTTCACCACAATCGACATCATCACCCACGTAAAATCGACCAAGATAGATCCGCAAGCCACCAAGATTTGTCGTACTACTGCTCTGGGTAGTAGCCGACATCTTGTGTTCGAGAAATTGTGCGACTGGCAAAAGCGTTTCGACGAGAGCCACGTCCTTGTTGCACACAACCCGCAAAAGTGCATTAAGTTCCGCGACAAATTCAATCCATGGTTCGTCGATAAACGCCGTGAGTTCGGGACATTGAGGGATTGAGCGGACCAATAAATCACTGGGATCGAGATAAAATGGGGATTCATACGTTCCACGTCCCGCAAACAACAAGACGATTGGTAACGCAGGCTTGCCAATGGCGGTTGTGGGGACACAGGCCGATTGGGAACTCTCCTTGTACAATAATTCGAGGTAAACAAGCGAATAATCGCCTGAATATCCAAGTTTGAGAGCATTGAGCAGACCACGAGCACGAGGACCCTTCATACACGCATGATTGTAGCGTCCCACAATACGCTTGAGGGCATTGAGACGGAGGTGGCGTCGATATGCGAGGACTGCCGAGGCTGCAGGATAACAGAGCAATGCTACAAGCCAGTAGACAAATTCACCCCAACTGCCAAACGCCCCCGACGGCCATGTCAGGGCGGCATTGATGCGTTCGGCCAAGACACGAAATTCATCATCATACAACACCGACTTGAGTGGTGGGGGAACAGTGAGACGAAGGCGCAAGGGTGCATCTCGATCGTTGAGACCTGACAAGTATATCCGTGCCATGTGCTCTGGGAGATCCCGTTCCACAAGCTTGGGGTATCCGACACGGGGCCAATAGAGCCACCTCAAGAGACAAGCAAATCGTGATCCCTGGGTAGAGGCAATGGCTGCACGAAGTAGATGCTGTCGCTCACTTGCCGCTGCAGCAACACCATCCATGGCGTGTGAGGCACCACGATGGCGTGGTTCTTTTCGACTGCGACAGGCATAGCCCAAGAGAATGAGAAAGATGACAATACTCAGCAGCACGACACCAAACCCGAGGACACCGCCACACGCATCCAGCAATTGTTGCAGTGGTGAGACGCACATGGCGCCGGAGTATCCAGGATTACATGTCCATTCACAGGCTGCCAACGACGTTGCACCGAATCCAACATAGTGAGCATTCGTTGGCGCATTCGTACACTTTTGACATTCTTCACTATTGCTCTCGGCTTTGAAGGTTCCAGGCATGCACACGCGGCAAAACAAACCACCTGAGCCAGGAAGACAGGGGAATCCGACAAACGATCCACTGGCAGCTGGTTCAACAGGCATGTCAAACACAACCTTTTCACCGTCGGGAATGACCCATGTATACGCGGTGGAGCCACCTGCCACTGTATAATTGCCATCAAATCCACGGGTGCACGCATCAATGTCATTCCGTTCACACCCATGGAGTTGAAGACGACCACCACCGCCACCACCACCACACAAGTGCTGAATGGGTGGTAAGTTCGCTTCGATCGCGACGGTTTCATCTTGGACATCGGTTGTGAGTCGTCGGGAAAAGAACGATGTGGTATTGACACTCGCTGTCGTTGGATCCACCACATCGACACATTCAGAGCCACCACCAACCGCACTAATGCGTCCATGACCCTTGAGAAAATCCGCAATGGAGAGACCGAGAAATCCACCTGAACCACCTCCAGCCCCTTGGGCCCCACCATTACCATTGCAATTGACGTGACCATTGAGTACAACACCACGCGCACCAATCATAATCACCCCACCACCGGCACCACCTTCGACACAACCACCACCCGAGCCGAGCATCCCAATACCACTACGTGTGCCATATTCAAGACCACCACTTGCATAATCACCAACATCGTTGACTGTACTTGAATCAGCACCACGACCACCATACCCTCCACCACCACCAACTGATCCGACACAAGCACCAGTGCCAGGTCCTTGATTTGCTTGTTTGCCACGACCGGTGGATGACACTGATGCCGTGTCCCTCAATTCCAACAAATTCTCCGCACATAAGAGGATGGCACTTCCAGTAAGGGCGACTGATCGAGGTGGTGTGGTTGACATTGTTGGTATTGGTTCCGACGCTGTATCCAGCTTCATTCCATTGAGAGGACCCGATGACTTGGGTACCCCGATCGTAATCGATTGGGACGCCTGGAGCAACATGGTAAAGTTGGCTGACAAGGCCATATTCAAAAACTGTCGTGGATCACTCTTCTTGCCACGATTTGGATCGCACGGTTGAAATCGTGCATTAATGGATGCTGGTTGCGTGGCATCGAGGGCCATGGCGGTGACAGCGATTGAGCCATCAGCGTGGACAAACAGCGAACCAACACTCACGGATGCACTTCCGAGGGAGAGATCTTGCCCACCAACAAGGGCGAGGGCCGAGGTACTCGTGGTACCATGTACCGTGGCGTCAATACGAAACGAGTTACTGGCTGCGAGCACGACGTGGTGTGACAGTTGGATATCCACAGTCGCATCAAGCATGAGTGTCGAGGCACGTAAGATTAGTGATTGTAAAGGCAAGAGGATGCGGGATGAGTCAGATATCGTCACGTGGTTGGCCGTGACATTGATTGTGGCATTGTCGTCGAGGAGGACCGAGCGATTGCGAAGTGTCACGTCTCCGCCAGGCATCACAAGTCCACATGTTGTGACGGCTGCACCATCCGTAATCACCAAGCTATCGAGATGACGATTCGATTCCGTAATGATTAATGGGGTCACTGCTCCACCGACGGTCGTGTTCCCTCCACTCCGTCGATTCGTGATAAACATCATCGTGTCACTCGCGGTTGCGGTATCGTCTCGGTACAAACTCATGGTCTCCAATCTTGGTTGGGACGTCTCAACGGGTACAGGGGTCATGGGAACCATTTTGGAGACGCCAAACACTCGAAGATACGTGCCTGGCGCTCCAGATAAAGCCCCCAAATTGACATTGATGCTCATTTCGTCTGGTTGCAAGAAGCCACCACCACTCACATCGATTGCATGATCATCCAATTGACTCGATACATAGGCAATGTGAACACGACCACCTCCACCGCCAGGAACACATCGACTCTTGTCACACACCCCACTTCCCCCAATCGCTTCGATTGCACAGTCTTCATTCAACGACAATGCCGTGGCTGAGATAAAGACACTGCCACCCGACCCAGCACTGGCGGTAGTGTCCACAGCATCTCCCCCATTCGCACGAATCGTAGCACCAGGCATGAGTACAAGATCTCGTGTTGCCACGATACGAATACGACCACCGGCCACAGCGTTGGTTGAGCCGGAACCCAGCAATAGGAGCACTGTATCCGGTCGTTCTTCATCCATCCACAGCGCTTCCAAATCCCATGCGGCCGCAGCCCATTCGGCAATATCGCCTTTGGGTCGTACATCAAAATACGTCCCAAAGTCCCCAATTGGTTCTTGATATAATAGGAATTGTCCACCACTGCCACCATGACTTGCACCGATCAAATCATCTCCAATAAATAAGGCCGATGCATGACGATAACGGAGACCATGGTATTGTGCCACGAGATTCGCATTTTCTTCCAATCGGACAAATGCAGCATCGACACTAAGACTCGTGGCACGAAGTTGAGATTGTTGACCCAATACGAGTGCCTTGGCAGACACGTGGATGCCACAGTCATCCCCTATAATGTCGACCGTGACATTGTCATGGAGCACGAGATCGCCTGTGAGTTCCCAACGACAATCCCATGCTGGCGCACTGGTGCCACATTGAAAACTAATTGATGACATAAAGACACACGATGCCGTTGTGGTATTGAAGACACAATGTTGCGTAAAGTTGGCACAATCGAAGAGCGTGGCATTGGAAGATGTAGAAAGTGACGAATCATTGGTCGAGGAGGATGTGGCAGTGGCCATGGATGTGGCAGTGGCCACGGATGTCGCAGTGGCTATGGCCACGCTTAGTGGTAGCAACCAGTGCCAATGCCGTGGCAGTGCCATGTCCAATGCTTCTCGCGACTGCGAGTCCACGATCTGCAGGCACAGGTAGCTCTCTCCCCCAGACACAGACAGCTTGGTCTTCTTTCACCAACTCACGTGGGTGTTGGTGGGTGTTACCTTTTGAACAGAACTTCGATTTTACGTAACATACAAATCCATTGTATAAAAGGGAGGTTAAGGGATGTTATAGGTACCTTGGTTATGTTAGACGAGACTTTCTTTCCTTAGGCATCATTCCCGCATTTTCTCGAAAAGCTCGTCATTGGGATGTCGTATTTACTGCCTCATTTGCGAACGGGTTGGGCCGTCGATCAAGCCATTCTTAACGAAGGGGATCGGGTTGTGGTCTTGCGTTTTGGTCATGATCATGATGCAACGTGTATGCAAATGGACGAAGTGTTGTGTGGTGTCGCCGACGATGTGAAGAATTTTGCCGTGATTTATGTCGTTGATATTACGGAAGTCCCTGATTTCAACACCATGTATGAACTGTATGATCCCTGTACGGTCATGTTTTTCTTTCGGAATAAACATATTATGGTGGATTTGGGTACGGGAAACAACAACAAGATCAATTGGGCGTTTAACAACAAACAAGAGATGATTGATATCATCGAAACGGTCTATCGTGGTGCCCGCAAAGGCCGTGGTCTTGTTGTATCGCCCAAAGATTACTCGACCAAGTATCGCTACTAAGGAATAGACGTCAAGGGTACACAGCCAATGGCTAGACCACGTTCGGCTGGCTGTGTCTTCAACCCAATGGACAGTATGATCATGGTTCTACGGCAAGAGGGTCTCTTGTGGGAAGACGATAGCTAAGCCAATTCAATACACATTAGAACATTAGAATCGCAAGGAAACTTCATGGAAAGACTGCTCCAAAGACATACACAACTCAATTGCGAAGCTGACGCTTAGACAGCAAGTCGAAGAAATACTCGCATTCGAGAACACCATCTTCAACGAGATCTGTACAGTGCACAGCATTTCGAACTCGATCATGACCAAATCGTGCACGGATTGTTTGCGGCTTGAGTTCTTTGGCCATGTCCACGTCCCATGGACCAGCACGTTCACGAAATTGAGCAACTACACTTTCCGGTCGCGTACCCACAAGTTCCATTGCGAGGCACGGACCCGTCGTGAGATGATCAACTGTCTCGTTGAAATGCGGGACGACACCTTCGTAGATTTCAAGAAACTCGGCCGCAGTTGTGCGATCCAAATTGAACATCTCCACGGCCGTGATTCGGACGTCTCCACCTCCTCCTTGTTGAATGGCTTCGACGACTTGACCAGCGAGTCCGTCCTTGAGAATATGCGGCAAAATCACACAGCACGTACAATCGTGCAAATGTGCCGTACGAAGATGCGGTGTTTCGAAAAAGAATTCATGAAATCGCTGAGCTTCCAGCACCGTAGCAGCATTTTCAATCTCATGAGGCTTGGCACCGCAGGTTCTCGTAAGACTCGGAACAAACTGTTTCAGCTTGTCAAGGCAGTTTTCAGCCACAAGTTCCAGAGCAACCACAGGATTGCCTGATAACTGCTCGACCAACGACGCAAAATCACTGGTGGTACGATGAAATTCATAGAATTTCTCGGCATTGGCCTTGGTCACTTGAAGCATCTTGAGTGCCGAGAGACCAAAGTGTTGGCGCATGAGAGCATCCAGTGCTGTCCCAAGCGACTTGGTAACCACATCACCCTTGAGAACGAGTACGGCTTTTTGTTGCTGTTTTCCCAACGTTTCGGCTGTAAAAGGATCCAAATACTCGAGTAGTTCAAAATGGCGGCCATACAACAGAACTTTGGCGCCGACAAAAAAGTCGTTGAGCTTGACTGTCGGCGGGCATTCGCTCTTCTTGAGAAACAGTTTGCTGTTCTTGGCATCAAAGACCTCCACGTGATGCGAATCCAGAAAGAAACGCACGTGAAATGGACGATTCAATCTTAAAGAGAACACGGCATTCAGCGACATGAGATCCATCGCATTCACACAGAACGTACTGAGCATGCGGATCAAACCATCGGGCTTTGAAGGAATAGACCGTATCGCGTAGCGCTTGCATCGTGGTTGTCTAGAAACAAAAGTACACTGGAGATGAGTTGAAGCGACCAACTTCAAGGTGGGACGTGCACGCGTGTCTCTCTTGCTCCACGAAAGCGTTGAAAATGGGACTGCCACGGATAGAACCGCGAAGTTCTAGACTTTCCAGTCGTCCATAATCAACGTGGATACCATCGCAATATCGCATGAAGACACCGTGTTTACCTACAGCATTCTCTATGCGTACCTCTGCGACCGCTTGATCTTCAAGATTGCGGAAATGATGGGTCAAACCCCACGATCTTTGACATGGGTCGGGTAGAAACCCGTATGGGTTCTTGAACCATATGGGTTGTACCCACAGAAGGTGACACATTATGTGTAACCTACCATCTGAGAGAAACCATACCAGAAGCCAGATTCGGTTATTCCATCCCTTCTAAAACCGTACAAGGGGTCTTCTATTAGGATTAAATACAGTAAATGTCCATTTCTTCCCCCACACAGGTGGAGCTGTTCATATTCGGCCTTGAAACGCCTCTGTGACTGTCTCGACGAGCGCTTCTCTCTCACGCGCGCTTCTCGCATTTCTCGCCTTCGTATTTTGTTCCGGATTATTTAGGACGTGCGTTGGCTCCTACAGCTTGCTACTGGTTTCATTTCCTACCTGGCGTTGTCAATTTTTGTATCTATCCCTTTGTATTTTCCTCATGTCGACTCGTGATTTGGTCGGTCGGCCACTGGTGCCGTTTTTCGACGCCAATGACAATGTCAATGAAGCACTGACGCTTGATTCCCATGCGCATGAACAATTGGAAGTGGATGCCCGTGTATGGGACAAGGAACTCGGTTATTTTGTTTACCCAACCGAAGCTCAACCACGTGGAAATCACTCGATCCCGATTCCCATCAAGAAAGCAGTACCAACGCCTGTGAACTACGACGGTACCAGTGGCAGTTTTGGCAAGATGCTGCTGACCCCCGACATGCTGTCCCGAAGCGCACCGACGGCTACCACCAATGGCGTGCACGACACGATGGGTATGACCCACGAGGTGGCCGACCATCCTATACCAGGTATGTGTTGATCTCATTGAGGTTAGAGAGGTATCTATGCTCACTGCATTACTCGTGGAGAAGTAGTCATTGACCATGACACGCGCGCTACGACACCACGGAGTGCGTCAGCCAAGCGCGCATCACGCCAGAAGCACCGGTCGTCCACGCCGACCCGCAACGGACGGACGAAGCACCGCAAGGATACTAGTAACCAATCGCAACAACCGAATGATAGTGGCAGCAGTGGTGAAGACCGTACAGGCAGTGACCACAGTGACAAGCCCAACAACAAGAACAAGAAAGACGCGAAGAAAACACGGACCAAACAACCCCCAACACCATCAAAAACGAAAGAAGATCTTTCGTCCAATGGTAAATGGGCATGGTCGGCATTCCAGTCATCTCCGGATCCCAAGTCACTACCGTTGCCGCCGTTTGTCGCCGGTGGAGGTAGTCCTGGTGGAGGTGCCATGCCACCACCCATGGACCCACCGAAAGTTGAGGAACGACTTGATCCACCAATGGTAGCAGGAAGTCCACCGGATGCCATGCACACGGGACCACCCCTTCCTCCACCTCATCCATCGTCGCTTGAGCACTCGATGACACAGGATTTGCGTCGTATGCTCAACATTGGCTCGTAACCGTTGATGACTGACTCTCTATCGACACGCGTCATGCTGCGTCTGGTGACGTCGATTGAGTGATGCTGAAGACTAATGTGCTTTCAGGTGGTTGTGTCTGTCTAGTGGACAACGTGTCTACGGTTATTGGCTGTGGTTCATGAGGATATGGTTATGGGCGATGGATTCGTGAGACTACTGAGGGACAGAGGCACCTGGAAATGGACTTTGGATTGCAATGTCATTACGATGGTTCTGCTTGGTCAGGAGACAGTAGCCACCAGCGAGACAGTCAGCTAAAGATATCGTCTCTTGACTGGCTGCAAGTACGTGGCGATCCACGACCTTTCGCAAGTGCAACGTCCCAATACTGGCGCTACGTACCACTTATTTAGTCCAATCAAAAGCCGGAATAGCTGTCTCACCATTATATCATCCAATCAATGGACTACAAATCAGGAGAGAGACTTCTTGAAGGGTCGCAATTCGGTCAGTCGAGATCAAGTCTTCGTTTCGCAACACGTCGGAACATTTCCACAGACACCACACACTCGCAATCCAGTAAATCATGTGCGGAGAAATTCCATTCCATGCGTGACCACAATATTGAATTTTTGTTGATGATAACAGTTGGGGGATCCTCCAGTGGAGTCTCACAGATCAATCTATGACATCCCTAGAACAGGTTTTGGAACCCTCACGATCTGGTTCACCAGCACTGAAGATCATGAGCTGACCAGCTCCTCCTTCTCCTCCTCCAAGCACCCCACAAACGCAGCTGGGTTTGCGAAATATATCTGGAACTTAGCGAGAATCATCCTTTGATCACCAAAGTCGTCTTTCGTCAAGAGCCCAAACTCAACAACGGTAATCATTGTCGTGAAGACACGACATATTCAAGTCGCGTGTCTTTGCATGACAGTTAAAATTCCCCTACATACCAAGCACCACATACGCACACGTCACATCCTCAAGCATCTTCTCTCCATTCGCCAAGAACGAGAACACAGGCTTCAGCCAACCCAGCGCGAACTTAACGAAAAAATGAGGGTTAGGTCTTTGAACTTTCCCATGGCACAAAGATCTGTCGCACCACAAGTAGATGCCTGTTTAAAAGTATATCCGGTCAAAGAAAGTTATTGTCAAAACAGATCTAGTATAGTCTAATTACCTGCTAAAATACAACATTTAGTCTCACGAGGTGAAACGGCTCTCTGGGTACAGCCTGCCATCCAACACTCAGAATCGTACTTTGCCAAAATGGCATGCGTACTTACCCAAAGTTTCCCGTCGTGTTTTGTTGGCAGTTTGTTGGTGCGATGACATCAGTCCATATTCCGCGGTCGACAAGACAGAGAACATCTCCGGAAGAAATCCAACGAATATGAGTCTCTACCAACAATACCAACAGCAGTCGGCTCATGCCAACGCCAACGCTTCCAAGCAGCAACGTGTCGTGGCCGATGGCTGGGGGTCATCGGGTTCGGTCTTTTGTGCCGACTCGAGTCTTCGATTCATTTACGAATCCCAAGGGATGGTCCCTCCAGCCCCCGGGACGACGGCCGCCGCGATTTCATCGTTGGCATCAAGTGAATTTGTGAAACCTAATCCTACCAACACACCAAACTACCAACCTACCAACACCAACGCGCCAACATTGGGATATGACAAACTGGCGTCCGATACCCAACATCTCTATCACCAACAAATGATGAAAATGAAAATGCTCGAGACATCAGCACCGTCTTCACGTGGTGCCGACGGTGTGGATTTGTTTGAAGCCGAGATCGCACGTGCATGTGCCGCGGTGACGAAACAAGCCCCGAGTCTCCCGCATTCGTTCCGGGAATGTTCAGTCTGTCTCACACAAAATGCATATGCTCAAATTGCCGTGTGTGGACATACCTTCCATTCCAAGTGTTTTCTTCGATGGTTTCGTACCAATCGATCGTGTCCATTGTGTCGTGGACCGGTTGATAAGATCCAATGTGCCCCGGTACTATCAGTGCAAGATGAATTGGAAGCCCTGATGGCCGAAATGGATGATCAAGAATCCCTTCCAGGGGATCCTTTGATGGAAAATCCAGATCTCATGTCGCTCTTGGGTGGTGAATTTGATGCTGATATGGATATGATGCCATTGGATGATGTCCCACTGACAATGGATAAGACGCATGATCATCATGCACATTGTCATCACGACCAAGATGAAGATATGAATATGGAAGACGATGAAGAAGATATGACACCAACGACCGATACCTCGACCTTTGGGATGCACCTGTCGATGCCACCAGCACCCCAATTTGCACCATCATCCACGATGCCCAACTATTGGAACGTGCTGAATCAAGGATTGACCATGCCACCCGTCATGCCAACTCCAATTCTTCCGACTCCAGCGCCACAGCAGCACCAACACCGTATGGTGCATATTGCCCCCAAGCCGGATGGCCATGTGCCAACACCAGCGACGCATACGCATGCTCCCCATTCTCATATTTATGGCCATTTGCAGCCATCCCATCCATTTGCATCGGTACCACGGGCAGCTTCTCCTGCATCGAGCACGGTCTCGTCGCCACCGGCGGTGTCGACTCCCCGTGTCGTCTCGTGCCGTTGTACCGGTGGCTGCCGCAATGGACGTTGTGCATGCGTCAAGGAAGGGGGCATGTGTGGTGCTGCCTGTCGTTGCACATCGTGCAAGAATCCGTTCTTGATGGTCAAGGCTGCTGGTGCTGATATTGATGCACTTCTCAAGGATGCGTGCTTTATGCACAATGTGTCCAAGACACGTGACATGGTTGTTCGTATGCAAGAACCCGTGGATGTCCCGTGTTGTGAACGTACAATCAAAGTGATTGATTGTGTTCAAGGATACACGTGCACAGCATGTGATCGTACCTTTGATTTTTCATGGTGCATGAACAAATTGTTGGATCATGACAAGACACCACGCAACCATTGTGATATTTGCAAGCGTTGCTGTGATCATCGTGATGTTCACTGTCATGATTGTGGTCGTTGTTACTTTGCTGGTGTGGCCGCGAGTTTGCCGTGCCCATGCAAGGAATCAAGCCGCAAGCGTCGTGATCATCAGAACAATTCTTCAGCTACGAAGGAAGAGACTGATGCGGATGAGAAGGAAGGCGAGTGCAGCATCATGTAGATTTGCAGTGGCAGCCAGGGAATGCTGGTGGAGGCTACACCAGCCGCCCCCTCCATGTGTACCATAGCTCTTGCGCTGCGCTTCATTGATAGGAGTAATTGCATACAGGATGTCGCTGAACGTATGTGCTTGTGTGCGGTCGTTCTCGTTGTGTGCCGGATCGGTGTGCTCTGGAGCCCGCTGGTCTGTGTGTTTCCATAATCGTCAAGAAAAATCCATGAAACAATCAATGATGTTCCGTTTCCATTTCTGCTTCGAACCTCACCGTGATCGTGACTCTATCGATGCTGTCGATTTGACGGATGCAAAATCTCGAAAACGTATACTCACGTCTGGGCCTTGAGCAACCGAAGATCGTTCAGGAAGCCATGCACGTCCGACGTAAATGTCGGCAAGTCGATTTGTCCACTCCACTGTAAGCATTGACCGTCCCCAAAACTTCCTGCAACCTCCAGCTCATGAGGTGCCAAGATGTCCTTGGTGTACGTTGGCAAGAAGACATGGTAGAAAGACTGAAAGTCAACTCCACCTAGACGATGGATGAGACCAATGATCTCTTCCTGAAGCAGATTCATCTCGCCCTTGGTCAGAATGTTCATCAATGTCGACAGAAATCCCAGCCGAATCTCGCTCTGGAAACCAGTGAAAGCGAAGAGACTGTGAGTCTTGTCAATGCGGTCGAGCACTGCAAGGACTTGGCGGCAGAGTCTAGGCGACAGACTCTCTTGCTCCCCTCCTTGGGTACTTGTGCTGATACCTTCTCGAGTTAGGATACCGGCAAGGCTCTGGAAGATGGAGACGAAGTATGTGTGTGCGATGTCTGAAGAAAAATTCCTCTCCCGTTGACCACTAGTTGAGATCGTCAGCGAAACGAAAAAGCGATAGTGCTTTTCAAGCAGTTGCTCGATCAAAGCGACGAAGTAGCCCAGAATATGTGCTTCGCTTTGCGCATGACTGAAGATTGACTGAGACCAAGGACATACGTCAACATCCACACAAACATATACAGCGGGAACACTTCGTACCTCTTTCAGCGGCCCATAGCACAAATCCAAAATGTTCTGGATGAAGGAGGAGAACACTGACGTCGGCTCCTCGACAACAATCTTCAAAAGCTGCAAAAAGCCGCAGAGAACCATCACACCCGGTGTTCCTTGACTGTTGAGACTACGAGTTGAATTACACACAATACGTCAGTGCGTGGGACTGTTCCTCTCACAACATAATCTGATACTTACACGGCACTCAGTTGTGCGTCACTGAAAATTTCGACGAATATCCGCATAATCTCGGCAACCGTTTCCTTCTGCATCTCCTTACGAATTGACTTGAGGAGTTGCGCATAGAGACGAACAATTTCATTGACAACCTTGAGAGCGTTTTTGACCTGAGATTGTGAGCGAGGACTGGAACCACTCGAACTCATTGCAGTCTTTTTGATAGTGGTGAAATAAGTCGTCAAAAGCGCGAGGAAAGACGGGAAAGTCGGCTGGTATGCTGAGCAGAAGCCGTCCTTTGCAATCTTGGGCTTTGTCTCCACTGACCGAGCAAGGCAACGAACGAGATAGCAATCTCGTTGAAGTTGTGTCACCATGACTGACTCAAGAACTCGATGTTCATTCTGCTGAACTGCTTTCGCTGACTCGTCGATAGACTCTCGGATAGGCAGAATCAAGGCACCATACGCGTTAGCCCACCGCTGCATGGCCTCTTCATTCGTTGCCCCACTGTTTCGCATCGAGATGGCCGAGTTGAGGATCGAGTTCGACATTGACGTGTACAGGTCTCCTTGAATACTCAGCGGAAGATGCTGACTAAACTGATGAATGTTTGCTTCTAACTGGGACATCGAAGGCAAACTAATGAGGTCATCATATGGAAGCACATATCCGAGGCTGGCAAGAAGTTGCATAGCATTCTGCATGACCCGCTGAGGCGAGGGAACAATTGTCGTATCCAGAGTCTGAAGCAGCACTTGGAGCACATTCTCGGTAGACTTGAAGACATCATCACGAGCCCCGTTTTCAATAACGAACGGAACACACGTCAAGCAAAATCGGATGCACGTCAATACCTCACAATGAAGTTCCACAAAAACGTCGCCTCGCGTGTGCAATCGCTGGCGAGTAATATACTCCGCAAGCGTGATGAACATGTGCAAAATGTGCCACCCTGTCATTTGATCGGCCAACTCTTGGCTGACACAGTTGTGCTGAGCGCAAACACTCGACAGAATCGCGCAATTGACGGAGAGATCACGAATACTATAGCGTTCTTTTGTCCAAGCATTCGAGCCAGGAGGAAGCGATGGGGTTTCATGTAGGCGGAAAACAAGTTGCTCACATGTTTCCTTCACTCGTCCAGCGATTTTCTCCAGCAGCACTGGCCCACAGGCTGGAAACGCGGCAATCCGTCGGATTAGTGCTATACATTCTACGACGAACTCTCTGTAGTCGGAGAGTTCAATATTGGCAGAAGCCACAGATGGAGCGTCACCACTGTTTCCGCGATTTGCCCACCACTGGGCCAAATCCTGGAGCGATCCTGTGAGATAGCGACTCTCTCCTGTATCGCTTTCAATGTCGAACACACCCTCATCACCCACTTCTTTGTTGAGCGCTGAATTCTCGTCTTCCTCATCTCCAAGCTCCATCAATTGATTTTCGTTTGTTGCGTAGTTGACCCGTTCCACGAGATGAAACATGACACCGACCAGGCCGCTTTCGTATGCAGTGAGGAGCTGTCGCAAGCGATCGTTGGAGGCAGCTTCATTTTGTTCGGCTTCTTCGATATATCCGACAAATACTTCCCAAATGCTCATGCAGTTCAAGAAACCACTTACATGAGGCTGTTTCTGTGTAAGTGTCATCGCCAGCTCGAGAAAGCGAGGTAGCACGGGCTCATACTGAGGATTCTCGAGACGCTTGAGATGCTGTGTCAAAAAGGCTTCCACATACTCGGTCAACTTGTCCAGATACTCTTCTGTAATCACACCCATGATGTCGTCCTCGACGGTGCGTTGCAAGAGTGGACACAGACCCATCATACACTGTGCGACGACTTCATCCATACGCCCTGGTCCAAATCGCTTGCTCATTAATTCAGCAAGACATTGTAATGCGACAAGGCTCGATCCAGCAATATGAACCCCGGACGGGATACCACGTCGATGCACCAATTGCCAATTTTCGCTCAATTCGAAGAGCAATGGGATCCACACATCATTCATAGCTTCGGCAACAGGAGCCCACGCAATCAATTGGCTCAATGTCTCCAGTGCAAGCTGTGCAACACGATCGTGGGTGACAAGTTCACTGTTTTCATGACGTACGTGATGATTGCTACTCTGTAAAACACCCATGAGGAGCGTCAGAATACTCGGCAACTGGGTCGTTAGCTGTGCCTTGGCGCGTTTCTTGACCGAAGCTAGTGCAAGTGCATCATCACGCCCAAATTCTTCAGCAACAACACGCAGTAATTCGAGTCCACAGACACGTGTCGATCCATCCATCACAAGCGCTTCCACCTGACTTAGAAAATCCGGCCAAATCGCATCCGTTGTCGCTGTTGTCCATTCCAATCGTGCAATATCTGCCACCACTTTGCGTAATTTCCGCAAGACAAATGCTGCTTGAGGTGGAGTCGAAGCTTGACTTCCATTACTCGCACCCCCATTTTCCCGTGCACTTCGTGAGAGGACGTATTCCCATACAAATTGCTTGACATGTTGTTTTTGTGCGATCGGAAACAATCGCCATCGTGTTGCCACATATTCTTCTAGTGTCGTGGAGGCAAACCATAGTGCATATTCATTACTGGAGGCACTAAGTAATTGAAACAACACGGGTAAACAGGTTGAGACTTGGGCTTTAAATTGTGCCAATTGAGCTTCTAATTGTCCTTTTGAAGCGGCAGGAGTGGATGGATCCAACAAATGACGAAGGGCTTCTTCTACCTGCGCAATGACATCCGCACTCATCGTGGTTTCCCTTGGTGTCGACTTTGCCGCCCTGGAGATTGGTCCAATGTTGGGAGTTGGGAAAGGATCGGGGCGGATTGGCAAAGACACGAGGCAGGCCAGGTTGCACGAAGGTAGACGTACCCACCCCAACCGTAACCTGTCATAACTGTCACTCCCCGACTGAGTGACATCTGGGTACATCATGACCGTTGTGAACGGTCATTTGAGCAATTGCCAAGTGACAAGCATGCCACCATTGCATGTGCGTTCATACGCGAGTGATGCACTTGACGCCGCTTCAACTACACCACAATGGACGCTCTTTGTACGACAAGAGATCCTTCGCAACGATAGCGATGGAAACGCTTTTGTACTCACAGCATTTGTACCAACAACCGCATCGTCGTGTGCGGTTTACGAGACACGATTGGATCGTGAGGCCATCGACCAACACGTACGTTTGCCTCCTTGGCTAGGCATTCTATGGACTAATATTGTTGTTTTGTAGATTGAAGAATTGGGCATTGAGGTCCATGCGCCAGCGTTCACGGAAATGTTGTTGGTACAGATGACTGTCTCTTCCGAACGTGTCGTTTATGATCTGACATGACTGTGTTGTGATAGAAAACACTTGCGATGCGTACGTCAGTGGACGTAAAGATGGATACAGCAGATAATACGACTGGTGATGTACGTGTCGTACTCACCTACAAGTTTAGTGAGAGTATTTCCCGCAAAGGCCAAGTGCCACTCGAATGCATTTCAACCAACACGCCCATGGCGGTTGCCAAGCTACTACAAGCCATGCATTTAACTCCCAACGACCCTGTGCGGACGGCGTTGCAGAAGCTTCAGCAACAAACAGTC